>VMDR010020397.1:0-17600 GCA_007922815.1 Macrotus californicus
TCTTGTTTCTTCATTGTGTTCTGGTTGAATGTTTATTTCTTTCTGTCTTCTGGTCCACACCATTGATTTAAGTCCCAGTTTCCTTCCCATCACTGTTGGTTCACTGTACATTTTCCTTTATTTCACTTAGCATAGCCTTCATTTGTTCATCTAATTTGCGAACAAATTCAATCAATTCTGTGAGCATCCTGATTACCATTGTTTTAAATTGTGCATCTGATAGGTTGGCTATCTCTTCGTCACTTAGTTGTATTTTTTCTGGAGCTTTGATCTGTTCTTTCATTTGGGCCATTTTTTTTTTTTTTGTCATGGCGTGCCTGTTATGTATAGGGGGCGGAGCCTTAGGTGTTCACTAAAGCGGGGCAACCACGTCCCTGCGTTGTGATGCTGTTTGTGGGGAAGGGGACCGAGAGGGAACAATGTCACTTGCTCTGCTCTCTGCCAACTTTCAGTGACTTTCTCCACTACCCACAATCAAATTGGGCCCTTCTGGAGCTGATTCCTGGGAGGCTGGGCTTGTGTATGCTCTAGGACCCTGTGGGTCTCTCCAACAAGCTCTCCTGTGAGGCTGGGAGTTTCTCCCACTGCCGCTGCCTCAACTCCCACAGGTGTTTTCAGTCAGAGGTTTGAGGCTTTATTTCCCTGCTCTGGAACTCTGGGATGTGAGGTCTGTCTCTTCCCCAGTTGTTCCTCCTGGTTTATCCACACATGGGTGTGGGACTGCCTGGTGTGCCAGCTGCCACCTCGCCTGGTCCGCCAGCCGTGCCTTGTCTACCCGGGTCTGCGAGCCATCACCTTGCCTCGAGTCCTCTCCGCCCAGCTACCCATCTCCGCCCTTCCTATCGGTCTGGGTGAGTGTTTCTTCTTTAATTCCTTGGTTGTTGGACTTCCATGCAGTTTGATTTTCTGTCAGTTGTGGTTATTTTTTGTTTTTAAATTTGTTGTTGTACTTCTTTTGGTTGTGGGAGGAGGCACAGTGCATCTATCTATGCCTCCATCTTGGACAGAAGTGAAAACCACATTTCTAAAATGTGCTTGATAATAATAGTAATGGATCTTTACCCTGTTCTATGTTCCAGAGCTGTTTAATTGCTTTACATGTGTTAATTTGTTGATGGTGGAAACAACACCAGTTTTTACTAGTGACTGGACCTCAGATAAGGAACCTAGGTGCTTGAATTCTGGCTAAGAAAGAATTCAGAGTCAGGACTCAAACTATAAGAGAAAGTTTATTTAGAAAGTCACAGAGGTAGAAGAAGTAAGCTGTAGAAGGAATGGGCTCAGGAAACACATTACAGCAAAAGAAGGGTCCTTGGAGGTTAGGAGAGAGAAAGGTAAAGGTGATGTGCTTGGTGGGGCAGATGGGGAGAAAAGAGGAAGGGGAATGGTGTAGGCAGCTCCAGAGAGAGAGAGACCCTGAGCCCTCTGTCCTAAGGGTGGGGATTTTAGGGGAGGTCCCAGGGGAGGATCTCGATAGAATATTCATCAACTTTCCAGGTGTGTCCTTTCAGGGTCATGGTTTCCACTGATTGGTCGGCACCAGGGCAGGAGCGCACGAGTCAAGGCAGCTGGTCCTAATGTCAGCCCTAGCATCACTTGTCTGGTTTGCTGCTTTTCTGGGCCTGGAGCTGAAACATAACTGAGGCTTAGATGTGATCCCTAGAGGTTAATGCTTAAGGGAGTGGTTGTGCAAGGGCCTGCATGGGAGTCACATGACGCAACTCTTTAGCTCCTTGTTCCTCTTCCAAGGGGGTCTACCACATGACTAGCAGTATACTAGGGGAGGAAAGGTCAGGGAAGGGTCCGAACTACATGACCAACAATATGAAAGGTCAGGGGGTCTAAACCTCATGACCAGTGTAATGCTAGGGGAGGAAAGGTTACCCTGGGGAAGAGGTCCTTGTTTTCCAGTTTTGCCCATCACTAGACACCAGGGGACTTTCCACCCTGGTGACCTCTGTACCTAGCCCACCATCCTTGCTCTGCTTATGTCTTATACCTGCCTACCACACATTTACTTATTGTCACAGAAGTTCTATTTTTGTTTCCACTTTATGAGTGACCAACCAAGCACAGAGGTTAAGAGACTTTCTTAAGTCACACAAGTGGTTTGTGGAAAAACTGGGATTGGAACCCAGATATTTTACCTCTGGGGCTGTAGCTGTAAACTGAACTCATGCATGTGCTACTGAGCACATTGTAAGTGCTCACTGAAGGGTAGCTGCTGCTTTAACAGTGCAGTGGAGGTATGCAGTGTGAGTCTTACTGAACCGGAGACATGAAGCACATCCACACACCAGTAGCCGCATTCCTTTCGTCAGATTTATTACTGTCACCTTTAACCACTTCCTTTGTTCACACAATCTAATTCTCTTCAGTGTAGTCAAATGACTGTATGCATATCCTCTGGGCTTCTTGAGAACATGGAATTCTGTTGTAATGATTCCAAGAAGGAGCTTTCTGGAGTTAAAAACATCAATCATCCACTTCTTTACAGCTAGCAAGTCCTGCCTGTCTTTGTTTGGGTCTGGGCCAACACAGGCTCTTCCTACATGAGCATGACATCAAAAGGAATTTGTGCCCTTTGTGAAGGCCATCTGATCATCTATTTTGCTGTCTGTACAAATAGTGGATATTAGTATGGGAATACAATAGTTTAACAAAAAGGATAGAACGACTAATAAAGGATTTATTATTTGTTCATGGAACACATGTGAAAGGTTATTGGAAGAAATAGTTTTTCTTTACTAGATGTCTTGTTTAAGCTAGCTTTAAAATTCCTGAGTATGCACAGAGCCTGGGGGAAAGGCCCAGTGACATCTAAGTTGCAAGGAAGATTAGCCAGTCATCAGAGGTATCTCCCAAGGTAAGGACTAGATGGGGTTAACAAGGCACTGCACTCTACAGTACCGCTCATCTAAGACTAAAATCCTGCTTGATCCTCAGGATGAGCAAGGACAGAAACTGTTGACGTTCAGCTTTTTTTATAAACTTATTTCTTCCCATACTTACACAACTTAACCATGCCACATGACGCAGTCAATAAAAGCACAAGGTAGTCATTGTTTCCAACCGTAAGTCTGACATTCCACATCACTAATTGAATCAACTCTGAGCATTTATAGTGTAGCTGAAAACCAAATCCTCTGGTCCTAAACCCATTGTTTTAAAACCTCATGGTGTGGGTGTAGTCATTCCATGGACAGCTCACTGACGTGGCCCCACCCATACCTGACAGCACTATAAGTGTGTCTCACGCTACCTGAAGGATACCTGACCTATCTCTTAGCCTGTCTCTAACCCCAACTGAAAATTAATGCTATCAACTCCCAATTCCGTTTAAGGTGTTCCCTTTGATGGTGTGTAATCATTGATGATTCTTTACTTAGTGACTGAGAATTAAGACTTTGGACCTAGGGGGCAAAAACACACCCTGGGGAGGCCTGGTTTTAAATCAGCTGAATGTCTGTTACTGAACATGATATCATGATCATCAGAACTGAGTCAAGCCTGAGAAGGCTCTTGGTACATGCCCTTGAGACTCATTGTCATAGTTGAATCTCTCAAAGAGACTGGCAAGCTACCATGAACAAGATTGTCTCCCACATTTCTCAGAATAAAATTTAGTCTGTATGGGTTGTTGTTTGTCACTTTTTCACTCACTAAACAAACATAGTAATTCTGTGTATATAGCAGACTAATTCTGTTTATCAAGGTTGTTGGTAGATTTCTCAGGGAGGAACCAAAATTAGGTTTAGTGTAAAACTGGACCAAGCCATCCAAGCAGAAAGTTGAAGTAAAAAGTGCCAAGACTTTTTGTTAATATTTAGTTAATCATGTGAATTGATCTGCAGGTTACAGTTACAAATTATCAGGTTATTTGGTCTATATGATTTTATAAATAGGAAATAAACAATTTTCCATGGCAGACTAGATAAATACTTACAGTTCCTGACCACTGGGGGCCTAACTGGTGGACAGAGTACTTGGGAAGTAACAGGTCCCTGAATTGATTGTGCCTGCCTTCTCACTCTCAAGGAAAATGCAAATGTTCCTTAAGTAGCTCTTCTTGGGATTTTATTATTCTATTGTATGTGTAGACAGTCACTGAATTAAGCAAAGTAAAGGCAGATGCTACTTTTATGTTTGTGGCACTGCACATTCTCAATCTTTCTTGCAATAAGGCACGGTGTCTTCATTGTGTCCCCCCATGGATGGTGGTTCCTACAGCCCTGGCTGTGGAGAGGAAGTGACCAGATGACATCACTTTCAGGCCAGGGCTAGTTGTGGGACCTTGAATAAATCTGGCAGTAGTTCTGCTTCAGAGATAGTCATGTTGATTACTAAGCTTTCCAGGTTTGTGGTCTTATTCTGACTAGGAAGTACCCTGTGTATGAAGTGCTGTCAACTGGCTTAGAGGAGAGCTTGCCCAGCAGGATCTGAGAAAAGGGCAAGGAGAAAAGAAAGGGAAATGGGAAGAAATAAGGGGTCTTGGAAAATAGAAAGACAGTTGGTAGAGATGTGTCCTGCTATAAACTGCCGTGTCCAAGGGGCGCTTGAGAAACATGCGTCTAAACAGTATAGAAGTGGAATGTGTTGTCTGCACTGCGTGCCTGTGTATGTCCTTGGCAGGGGAGATGCTGTGACCCTCTAGTCGATTTCCCTGCAGCGTGGACCACAGGAAGAGTACAAATACTCCTACAGTCTTCCACAGTCTCTAAGTGCAAAGGGGAGTTTGGCTTCCATCACTGGGAATTATTGATTAAATGACCTCACTCTCAATGAATTAGCTAATATTTCCCCACATTTAAACTCCAAAATTTATCAAGTCATGCATATTACTCGATAGGAAAGAATGGAAACACACATTGTATTTAGAACTGATTTATGACATAGAAAAGCATCTTTCATATTTTTATACAGAGAAATATATTGCCCATTCCTTTAGTTTCCAGTTGTCTTTTAAAACCTATTTCTTTATACCAATGACATATTTCACAGATATTGAACAAACACTTCATAAATTTATAAGAAACCGTAAATGACCCCAAATAGCTGCAGCAATTTTGAGAAAGAAGAACAAAGCAGGAGGGATCACAATACCTGATATCAAACTGTATTACAAGGCCACTGTAATCAAAACAGCCTGGTACTGGCATAAGAACAGACGCATAGACCAATGGAACAGAACAGAGAGCCCAGAAATAAACCCAAGTCTCTATGGCCAATTAATATTTGATAAAAGGGGAAGAAGCATAAAATGCAGTAAAAATAGACTCTTCAACAAATGGTGTTGGGAGATCTGGGCAGCTACATGCAAAAAAATGAAACTCAATCACCAACTTAAACCATACACAAAAATAAATTCAAGGTGGATAAAAGACTTAAATATAAGTCATGACACCATAAAAGTCCTAGAGGAAAACATTGCCAGGAAAATCTCAGACATTCCACACAGCAACATCTTCACTGATATGTCCCCTAGAGCAAGGGACATAAAGGAAAAAAATAAATCGGACCTCGTCAAATTAAAAAGTTTCTGCATGGCTAAAGAAAACAGCATTGAACAGAGAACCAACTATATAGAAAAACATATTTGCCAATGATACCTTGGACAAGGTCTTGATCTCCAAAATACATAAAGAACTCATACGACTCCACTCCAGGAAGACAAAAAATCTAATTAAAAAATGGGCAAAGGACTTGAACAGACACTTCTCCGAGGAGGACATACAGAGGGCCCAAAGACATAAAAAGATGCTCAGCATCACTAACCATCAGAGAGATGCAAATTAAAACCACAATGAGATATCACTTCATGTCGGTCAGAATGGCCATCATAACCAGATCAACAAACAACAAGTACTGGTGAGGTTGTGGAGAAAAGGGAACCCTAGTGCACTGTTGGTGGGAATGCAGACTGGTGCAGCCACTGTGGAAAAGAGTATGGAATTTCCTTAGAAAACTAAAAATGGAACTGCCTTTTGACCCAGCAATTCCACTGCTGGGATTATACCCTAAGAATCCTGAAACACCAATTCAGAAGAACCTATGCACCCCAATGTTAGTAGCAGCACAACTTACAATAGCCAAGTGCTGGAAGCAACCTAAGTGCCCATCAGTCAATGAGTGGATCAAAAAACTGTGGTACATTTACACAATGGAATTCTACACAGCAGAGAGAAAGAAGGAGATCCTACCCTTTGCAACAGCATGGATGGAACTAGAGAGCATTATGCTAAGTGAGATAAGTCAGGTGGTGAGAGAGAAATACCACATGATCTCACCTTTAACTGGAACATAATCAACAACAAAGCAAACAAAATATAACCAGAGACACTGAAATTAAGAGCAATCGAACAATAACCAGAGAGGAGTGGGGAGGGGACAATGAGGGGAAGGGTTTTCAGGAACTACTACAAAGGACACATGGACAAAACCAAGGGAAAGGGTGGGAGCAAGGGAGGGAGGTGGGATTGGTTAGGGTGTGGGGAGAGTGGTATGGGAAAAATGCAGACAACTGTAATTGAACAACAATAAAATATTTTTATAAAAAAACCTATTTCTTTAAAGATAATTGACTTTTGAATTGGGATCCCCTAGGTGTTGTATCGATAAATTTAGTAGAGCTCTATTATTACATGATGGCTAAGCCAGAACAAACGTGACAGACAAAATATAGCCCTGGAACAAGCTGGGTCTTTCATTTCTTACTGCAGAGACTGTGCTTCCAGGTGTCTGGATATTGGGTTTGCCTGGTTACCAGGCCGAAGAGTCTTGATCTCTCATGTCTTTGACTTTTGGGGGGAAGAGGCAGCATTTGAAAATGTTGACATGGCCTCCAATTTTGAAGATCATGGCATGTGTGGCTTCTGTGAGGTTTCACTTAACTGGTGCTTTTATTAGTTCTGTGAATTTCTTACTTTCTCCCATAAATATTCCCTAAGTTTATTTCATCAGCCCTTTTCCTTTTTCCTTGTGCTTGTGCCTTTGGCTGCCTGACGTCCTTCCAAAGTTTCAAATGGCTCCTCCCTGAGCAGATACAGTCTCTTAAACCTGTAGTTACAAAGTAATCGTGGAGATGAAATGTACAGCACAGGGAATATAGTCAACAATATTGTAATAACTATGTATGATGTCAGTTGCGTATCAGAAATATCAGAACACTTTGTAAAGTATATGACCAACAACTACGCTGTACACCTAAAATAACACAAAGTAATATTAAATGCAAACTGTGATTGAAAATAAGTTTTAAAAAGAAAGGAAAAAGAATATTCCATAATAAAAGGAAAATATGATTTAAAAAAAACCTATGTTTCTGACCTGCTCTTGATTCAAATTTTCAGTGTCTGTTGGACCTCCCCATTCAAACATCTTGTCACATCAAAGTTCACAAAACAAAAGGGTGCATGATTGGCCCCAGTGTGCTTCTTTGATGCCAGTCCTCTTGTATCAAGTATCTCTTCATTTATTCACTGTCTTTCAGCCACACTGGTGCCTTTCTGTTCTTCAACTCTATCAAACTCATTTCTGCCTCAGGGCCTTTGCAACGGCTATTCCTTCCTGGACCTACTTTCCCTGGTTCTTCACACAGCAGGCTCCTGCTCACTTTTACTCCCAGCCGGCTGTGTCTAGCTACCGTCTCCCAGAGCAGTCTGCTCTAGTTCCTCCCCAGTGCTCATCACCCTGAGTGTATCCCTTGTATGTTTAGCCTATGGATTTGTGAAGACGTCCTGAATCTATCTCTGTCACATTGTAGCGTTAGCACCTAGCATGGGCCAGGTACACATGGCACATTCCATATAACGATTATGTACTAGGAAATCTGGGTTTTCATTCTAGCTCTGTTAGTGACCAGTTGTCTGCCCTTGGGCAATTCACTTTGCCTCTTTGGACAGAAGTTTTCTCAATTTTACTTTTTAAAAAATTATATTTGATTGATTATGCTATTATAGTTGTCCCAATTTTCCTCCTTTGCCTCCCTCCACCCAGCATCCCCTCTCCCCTGGGCAATCCTCATACCGTTGTCCATGTCCATGGGTCATGCACATGTGTTCTTTGGCTACTCTATTTCCTATACTGTACTTTACATCCCCATGACTATTCTATGACTACCTATTTGTGCTTCTTAATCCCCTCACCTTTTTTAGCCATTCCCCCGACTCCCATCCCATCTGGCAACCATCAAAATGTTCTCTCTATATATGATCCTGTTTCTGTTCTGCTTCTTTGTTTTGTTTTTTAAGATTCAATTGTTGATAGATATGTATTTGTTGCCATTTTATTGTTCTTTTTTTTATCTTCTACTTCTTAAAGAAGATTCTTTAACATATCATATAATGCTGGTTTAGTGGTGATGTACTTCTTTAGCTTTTTCTTGTCTGGGAAGCTCTTTCTGGAGCACTGTGTTTTGAACCTTCTAGGAGGTCCACATAGACATGTGTTGAGGGTGGAGCAAGTAAGAAGATAAGGCCTGAGTGGGAAGGCTCTGGGACCCTCCTACCCTATTCTACCTCAACAGGAATAGTTTTTCCTTTATTTTATTAGACAGTTTAGACTTCCACTTAAGATTTTGTGTGAAGAAATGTATCCACATTAAAATGAAAAATATAAAGTTTTAAAATCACTGACTCTGATTATTGAAAAGCCCCTTCCATCTTGAATTGTAACCATCACCAAAGTAGAATTCATTCTTTCTGTTCTTCCCACAAGCCGTTTTGAATTTCCTGTTACTATTTTTGGTGTTGTCACACAAATTCAAACTTCAGAGTTATTTTTGACAGTTCCTTCTTCCTCTCTGCCTCCATCCAACCAGTTGCCTAATTGTTTTAAGTTCCTTTCTTGCCAAATTTTTATTTCCGTTTCCCAAGGATGGAAGAAATAAAGCCTTGTTAAGCCCTAGGTCAGGACCTGATAACCTCTTACCTAGACAATTACAGTGCTCCACAGCATTATACATTCTGTGCTGGTAGTTGTTTGCCCACACCATTACTAACTGATCTCTCTAAACAATATTCTAGCAACTGGTCTTTATTCAAACCCTTCAGTGGTTTTTCACTGCCTATGATTGAATCTAAGTGACTCACCCTGGAGCCTGTCTTGTACACAACACTATTCATGTCTACCACATCCATTGCCCTCCTGATCCATACACAGGAGTTGCCATACTCTGTTACATAGGATCCCGATTTTCTGGCCAAACCATCTGGTCAGACATCTATAGCCTAGGTTGTGGTCTCTAAGTCAATCTGGCAAGAAAACTTTGTCTAATAGTTGTTCTATACTGGACTGATCAGATATTTTCCTCTGGGAAATTTAAGTGCAAGATTGAAGGAAATCTGTAGACTTCAGGGTGGAAAAGAGTGAAGAAAAATATAGACAGCACTGGACAGCAGCCATGGGGCAAGAAAAGTTGTGAGTGAGCAGATACCATCATGCAGAGAGGAGGGAAGAGGGACTTCTTTGACAGCAAGAGTGGAGGTGGAAGTAGAGATACGACTGATCCATCTGGATGGATGCCTGTTGGACACACTACCATCTCTCTGAAGTTTCCTCTTGCCACCCTAGCCAAAAATCATCTGCCTTCTAAATCCAGTACTTACCCTCTGCATTTTAGCTTTTATTCCACTTTATGTCTCCAAGGCTTTTTGAGGGTAAGCAATATAGAACTTGACTCTGGCTAAAGATTCTGGGTAGTTCACAGAGTTGAAAGAACAACTAAACTCCTGGATGTCAGAAAAGACAAAATCCAGCAGTTCTGATATCTCAGCAACAGGAACCTGAATTTTTTAGGGAGTGCCATTGAGATAACTCCACTCAACTGCTTTCATTTTATGTTACTCGACTCGAGAGTCAAACTCTAGGCAGTGAGAGTTGGGTTCCCCTAGCTTAGGACCTTTGGCAATGCTTGGTAAGGACAGGTGGCTCTAGCTTGAACTGAACTGAGGGTTCTACAGCACAGTGGTCCTGCGGGAGAGAAGAAGGAGTTCCTCAGAGTAATGGGGGGTGCTTTTTACTAACAGAAAGAAGAGAGGATATTGTGCAGGTAAACAGATAAAACAAAAAAAATTCTCCCCTCTATTTCATGATTATTTGCAAAGTTGCCTTTGTCTCCATTTTAAAGAAGGTGAGTCATACATTTCTCCCTGCCCTTTTTAATTTTCAATTACAGTTGACATTCAATATTATTTTATATTAGTTTCAGGTATACAGCACAGTAATTAGGCATTTGACATGTTCCCTTTGAGGAGAGAGTTAACTCATTAATTTTATTTGATCTTTTAATAATCACAATATTATCATTCATGTCTGACACTTATTGAGCACATATTGAGCTATGTACTGTGCTGTGTCCTATGTTCATTATGTCATCTGACTTTCTCAACAGATGTACATAGATCTATTATTAAGCTCACTTTATAGATGAGAAAGCCATGACTTGAAGAGGTTAAGGATTTTCTTAAAAACACAGCCAGTGAGACATAGAACTAAGGCTTGAACATTGTGTGACCCCAAAGTCCAGGCTCTTAAGTACTCTGATAAAATGACTCCACAGTATATGAAGTTATTGATGTATATTTTTAATAAAAGTATTTTTGTGCTTGTGCAATATATCTTTTAATAATTCCTGCCATCTTGGTTATAGTTAATACATAAAAGATCTAGAAAAGACTTAAAAGCTACTGAGAGGCAGCAATGCAGTAGAGAAATAGCTAAGAAAAGAAAGTCTAAAAAGTGATCACTCTCATGTGAAAAACTTCAAAGTAAATGGCTGGGTCAACCTCAGTGTCCACGGACTAAGGGACATCCCATGTCTGAAAAATAAATAAGACATTCCATAAGGACTTTGTGTAGACTGTAGAGTTCTGTGTAAAGAAAGGACACAGTTATTTCTACTCTAACACATAGAATAGACCGAAATGTAAGTAAACACAACAAGTTTTAAATAAATTTACAGTTCACCCAAGGTTAAGGCACTCTGGGGCTGCTCTCACTCTTGCAGATTGAAGTTGGTGAAACTCCCTCCCACTTACGCTTGAACTTGCCTCACTTTGGCAATCCTTGTATTTTTAGAATGTGACTTCTACTCAGAGAAGTTAAACTACCAGGCTTTTCAAGCTACTGGTTGACATGTCCATTTTAGGCACAAGCTGGCTTCAAGAAGATCTCAAGTGACTCATTTGTGTTCCTAGAATGCAGACCTGGGGGTGGACAAGAAGACAACATGGGCAAAACTGATTTGAAGCAAAAGGAATCTACATGTGTTTGGGGATCCAGGTGGCCCTGTCCTATGCACTGGCCTTCACAATACAGAGTCACGGTCTTACCCTTTTCTGGGTCTCATTGAGGGAGTCTGACTTGAGGGCCTTCCCATA
Organism: Macrotus californicus; assembly: GCA_007922815.1. Taxonomy (NCBI): domain Eukaryota; kingdom Metazoa; phylum Chordata; class Mammalia; order Chiroptera; family Phyllostomidae; genus Macrotus; species Macrotus californicus. Next base: position 11,379 of record VMDR010020397.1, read on the forward strand.
GCAGGGTTACCTATGTAGAGAAGATGACAGTCTGAGGGCAGGGATTTGCTTCCGTGGAAGTCAGTGGTTTCCTCCACACTGTGTCTCATCCAACTCATGTGCTGACTAATCTTTCCTACGGTCTTCAGGCTCTTCTTTGAACAACAGGAAGACAAAACCTCCATTCCTTTCTTTTCATTTCCTACAACACCTACCAGCAGCTTTCACATTATTGCATGTGTCTCACACGGGGTCCATATTGAAAGTGCAGATTCCAGCTCGGTCACACCCTGGAGATTCTGATTCAAAAGGTGCTGGTGGACCACACACTGAGACGTACTAATTCCCATTCTCAGTTTATTTGAGATATTGTTTCAGGCTGCTTACATGTTGCTTTCATAGATGGAGAGTAGATGACAGCTAGTGGGGAGCAGCTAGAGGGTGGAGGGGATTGAGCAAAAGGAAAAAGGATTAATGGACATGGACAACAGTGTGATTGCTGGAGGGGGGAGGGGGGAGGGCATAAGGGGACTAAATGGTAATGAAAAAAATACAATAGAGATTAGACAAAAAAAATGTTGCTTTCATGGCTTGAAATTCTCTCCTCTTTTATCTGGTCTTCCCCTGGATAATCATAATCTTTGAGATTAGGAAATGTATCTTTTCCTTCTCTAATACCCTTGAAGTCATACTCACATATTTACAATATACATGGGAGTTGCTGATTGACCGAAAGTTGACAGAAACTGTTCTTCCACACCCATCCCGCATATGAACGTCAGGGCTCAGTTTGAATGGAAAATAATTATCTTCTAGGTTGAAAGAACAAATAAGATAAGAAATATATAAGGTTTTCCAGTACAGGTTTATGTGGATGACTCAAAACACACTAGAAAAAATAGAATATGGAATTTAAAATCCTTGTTTTTTATCTTGGAGTTTTTTAATCAGTTAATCTTACTTAGAAGATTAACTAAAGAGGTCAAAATAGTGCTTCTTTCCACTCTGTGCTTAGGATATATCCATTGCTTTCTTTAATTAATAAATCATAGAAAAGCAATATTGCAAATTACTTTCAAATTAGTTGAGAGTACAAACCTACACCAGAAGCCAAAGTCATCTTGTAGTCATGGGCATTTGTTCAGGAAGGAGGGAAAAGGGTCTGGTTACTTCTTCCTTATTTAGTAATGTGTCACACTCCCTTCCTTAAAACCCGTTGATGGTTCTTTGAGGATATAATTCAAACTCTTCCTTGTGGCTTACAAATGTCACCTGGTCTGACCCCCATGTCTACACCTGTCGCTCTACCCTAGTCTCTGACTCTGTGGCCCTCCGTTTCCTCACTGCCCCCTTTCCACTGCACTCAATACTTCAACCATCCTTCTTTCAGCTCCTTGAAGATGTCGTTCTCTTTCTCTTTTCTGGCTTCAGTGTACACCTTCCTTCCTGCCCCAGCTAATTCCTTTTTCAATCTTCAGACCTCATTTCAAATTTCATTTCACCTGGAGAGCCTTTTCTGAACCCAGGTCTGGGTGAGGCGTATGACTCCCCTTTTTGCATTATAATTGCCTGTTTTCTGTTCTGTATTGTCCACTAAGACTGTAAGCTCAGTGTATGGCAGGGGAATGAAAGTGATATAGATAGATAGATAGATAGATAGATAAATAGATAGATAATAGATACAGATATATATATATATATATGTATATCTCTATCAATACATACATATATACATACAGATAGCTTGATAGAGATAGCTCATATAACATATAATGATCACGAAAGAGATAAAGTGATTTGTCTCATTTCTCATAATCTAGTGACATGCAGTTAGATTCTTTCAAGTACTGGGCACAGGAAAACCCTGGGTTACCCCACAGTGTAAGTTCAAGGGAAGGATGCCTGTAGATATGGGGACAGGCAGAAGCTCTGCAGGCACACAGCCAGTACCACCCTTTGAACTGGGCAAGAAGGGCCCCCAATTGGGCCCCACATTTAGTGTCTTGCATATCAAAAACACAGAAATATAAAGCCTTTTTTCTACTTGATAAATTAAGGTGTTTTGAAAATTTGCTACCCCACTAAGTGAACAATGTTACGGGAGAAGAATGCATAAGCTGAGCTTGCCCTCTAAGTCAGCCCGGGCAAGGCTGAAGGTGTGTCAGTGTCTATAGGTCAGCGGTGGGGGTTGGGTGAGAAGACTGGGTATACCAAATCACATGAAATGGGTGTCTTTGCAGTCATCTTTTCTCCTTTGCTCCAATCTGTTTGGATCATGTGATTTGTAGAGGTGCTTAGAATTACCTGGAAATCTTGAGTCAGAAGTGAGGCGCTGGGGAGGGTCACCTGTACACTATAGGGTATTTGACCTGATGAGTCCCAATCCTAGGTTTGGACAGGGCCAGTCATGTGAAGGAGTCTTGTCCAGAGCCCAGTTCCCACCTGCCTCAACAGACACACACTACCATTCAGCCTTGAAGTTTGCTGGGGAATGGAAGGGGTGGGATTGGGAGGGAGTAGGGAGAGAGGTGGGAGTCCAGCTTCTCTAGCCTCCAGTCTGTGAAGGCCACATCAACTGCAGGTTGTTGGCTGGAAATAAGAGCTGAACCATGAGCATGATTTGATTTATAATTTCTAAATATTTAGACATATATTAAGTGGGTCTCCACTTGGGTCCTTTCCTTGCACTTCCCCAACAGTGTTTGGGGGTAGTCCTATACACAGTCTTTCATCATAATCAGAGGTATTTGTGCTAATTGACTCCTTGGAAATGAATACCACGACTCCTTACTTTACCTTTCTGTTCAAGGAGTGTCTTGACTTCTAATGTATGTTTGTATTGATTCCACTTCTGCTTCTACGGACTGACTGAACTGCTCAGTCAAACTCCCTCTAGAGAGGATCCAATTGGTTGGCCAGTCTAGTCAGTGTGAAGCCCCTCTGTTGGGCAGATCTTTTATACTTTAGAGATCATCTGCTGGCCACTAAATAACTTGTATGAGGCATCCCTCCCCGAGCTAATCAACTGTGGCCATGTGGCAGGTCACATTATCCACAGAAGGATGGTGACTTCTGGCTGAGAAAACCACCATGGGCATTGGCTCTGAAGAGGGTATGAGCAGTACAGGCATTCAGAGCTCCCTGCCTGCTACATGCTCTTTCTTCTATCTATCCCTTACTGCTACCCAGGTTGCTGAATGCTACTTTTGTATTACTTTTTCATAAAGTCACTTACGCAATTCTCATTCTCACCTAAACAATTCCAGCCAAGAAAATGTGTGAGAATCTAAATGAAATCATTCTGACTCTTCTGCAAAAGAAGAAGATGAAATAAGAACTCCTTGAATTGCAAGGCACTATTCAGAGCTTTTCAAATTATGTTGGAAGATGTGGTCAGTTATAAATTTACTGTAAATTTACTCTGGTTTTAGTAATGCCTCATATGTGTGGGAATGGTTTCACTTCCTCCTCAGTGGTAGGCAATAGTCATCATAAAATTAAGACAGTGGGAGTAAAAAGCCACATCTACATACAGACAACAAACCATTTTTTAAAATTACACAAGCATCTGAGGCAATTTTAATGACTATTTCTGCATAATTTATACATTAGATTAATTATAGAGTTTATATGATTTACTCATTGAGCACTTTTGTCACTTAGACCTAACCATCCCTCATAATGTTTTGTGGCTCCTACCATAGTGAGTATTGTGCTACACTTAAAAATAAGCCAATAAGTTGACCCCGGTCTTTCTCCATGACTGACAATGGCTCCTTACTGGCATTTCCTCTTAATAGATGCAGTGGGGTTGGATAATGGGCTCTCTAGGACCATTTACAGTTGTGGTTCCTGGCTCCCTGTAGCCAGTTTCACAAATGGAAATATGGATGTCATAGGCTTCTCCACAGATGACCTGTCTCAAAGTGTTTGTCTCATCTTGGGAAAAGAGGAGGAAATAGCTGAGAAAAGGTAAAGCTTAAGTCTCTTCTGCACTAGAGGATTCAAGTTCTCAGAATTAAGGAGAGTGTCAAGCATGGGATTCTCAACTCTGGTTATTCACTGGAGCCAATAACCATATTTAAAATGCTCACAAGTCAAAGTCAAGGGTGGGGATTGGCATGTGTAGACCCTTTGTTTCTAATGGTAATTTTGACTTCCAGGCAGGATTGAGCCAGTGGTTTGGATGGGATGTTTACAGTTTGCTTCCCCCTCCATCAGTGAACAAAAACTTCATTTCACTAAATGACAGACAGCACACATTGGTGTTGTTCCTGCTTTAGAAGGAGAAAAGTTGGGTTGCAAGAGAAACCTCTTCAATCCACCACAGGACTTAAGAGGAGAGTGTGCAGAATCATCCCGCAAGTAAGTCTGACTGATTTTGGACATTTCTTCACTCCAAACCTGCTTGTGATTCAATACAGCTTCTGTTTCTCAGGTGTTAAGTTTGCTCTGGGGTGGGGGGCGGGCATCAGTATCAGGTCTTCTTAGTGCACTATTGGAAGCGAGACTGCAAACAAATTCTTGAAAAAGTCAAAACTTTTACCCCACTACCCAGCAGTAAAAAAAATTCCCAAAACACCAACTTGTAACAAAAGGACACATCTTAAAAGCGTACTAAGTGAAAGAAGGTAGACATAAAACGTTACCTATCGCATGACTCATTTCTGTAATAGTCTAGAAAAGACAAAAGCACAGAGAGAGAAATAAGGTCAATGGTTGTCAGGTACTAAGATTGGGACACAGAGATTGATGCAAAAGGTCAAGATTGTGGCTAGGAGGTTCTTCAGGATCTTCTTAAAATTTATATTCTGTAGGCCTTCCACTAAAGGACAGCATCCCAAAAGAACAAGAGTCAAGCCAATATAATTTTTTATTCCATATTCTCTTAATTTAGTTTTTAAAATATTTTATTGTTTATGTTATTACAGTTGTCAAACCAATATAATTTTTAAAATTATGGACAGCCAAAGCAGAGCCATAGTCAGAGATGCTGGGGAGATCAAGCCATACTCCCTGCATTTTAAACGCTGAACTTGAAGGTGCTAAGTTCCAGGGAGGCTGGCCACATGGTTTGGGAGATGAGCCAGAGACAAATAGCTACAGATGAGAGCATTACCAGAAATACATGCAGCGTGTACAGGTGAGAGGATTTGGTCCTGGGAACAATAGAGGTGTTCAAATTGCTACAGCATTCTGTGCATGGGATTCACATCAAGAGGATATTCAGCATCTCTGTGGCCTTCAGAAGCATCTTATTCAAAATATCTGCTGAGCTTAGAGAATGGCCTACAGCACCCTGGCGGGGGCGGGGGAAGGGGGCAAAAAGAGAAGCTGCCCTCGCTGTGGGTCTACCTCTCAGCCCTCAGCTGAATGAAACTTCAGAGACTGAACTGTTTTTTCCTGGGGCTCTTCTCCCTTCCCCTGCTCTTCTGAGCTCCCATGTTTGTGGGTGTTCTCCTAAATTTTGTAATAAACTTGATGCTAAGAGAAAGGAAGAAAGGAAGGAAGGCAGAAAGAAAGAAAGAATTATAACCAATACCACAGAAACACAAAGGATCATAAGAAATTACTATGAACAACTATATGCCAAGAAATTTGAAAACCTGGAATTTTTAGAAACCCTGGAACCTTGAAATTTCTAGAAACATATAATCCTCTAAAACTGAGTCAAGAAGCAGCAGAAAGCCTGAATAGATGGATAACAGCTAGTGAAATTGAAGCAGTAATAAAAAACTCCGGGCATACAAAAGACATGGGCCGGACAGCTTCATAGTATAATTTTACCAAACATTTAGGGAAGAGCTAACCCCAATTCTTCTCAAATTCTTCCAAAAAATTCAAAAAGAGAAGAGACTTCCAAACAGTTTTTATGAGGCCAGTATTATCCTAATCCTAAAACCAGATAAAGACATAACAAAGAAAGAAAACTACAGGCCAATATGGCTGATAAACATAGATGATAAAGTCCTTAACAAAATATTGGCAAACTGGATCCAGCAATACATTAATAAGATCATACACCATGATTACCCCAGGGATGCAAGGATGGTACAATATATACAAACCAATAAATGTAATAAATCACATGAACGATATGAAAGATCAAACCACATGATCAATAGATGTGGAAAAAGCATTTGAAAAAGTACAGCACCCTTTTATGATAAAAACACTCAGCAAAGTGGGAGTAGAGGGAGCATACCTCAACATAATAAAGGCCATATATGAGAAACCTACAGC
>VMDR010020398.1:0-17604 GCA_007922815.1 Macrotus californicus
GGAGGATAATGAAAATAGCTTCTCTTCTAGATGGTTTCTCGTACTTGGTTTTTCAAATGTAACGTGTATGGAATCTGTTACAAGTTATCACAGCACTAGTTGATAGAGATGGATATATGAACATACTTCTTCACCAAAGAATGCTTATTTCTATAATAAAGGAGATAATAAGTCCTATGAGAAATTCACGGTAAAAATATGCTTTATTCCCTTTCCTACTGGTTATCCTTTATATATCTTATAGCATTAGAGAATACAGCTTCCAAAACACAGTTTGGTTATTTCAGTTGCCATGAACTTCATGTGACTGACAAAGAAATGTCAGCTGGTACTATTTCCTTCAAAATATGAAGACTACAGCTGGCTCCTTATTTTTGTCCATTCTGAAGACACTGTGGCTAGCCTAATTTGTACCGGCCCACTGGATCATGCCTAATTGAGTTAATGAAGCTCTTCTGTAACAAGAACCCTCTAAAGGAAAATAAAAACACAGAATGAAATTTCAGAATGCAAATTAGCCTAGCTTTGGTGGCTTTCACTACCATGGGTAGAAGAAACAGTAAAAGAAAATCCTTAAATTAAGGCCAATTACACCACATAGTCAAAGATCAGGTTGACCTAAAATTGTCACGGGGGAGCCATGTGTGTTCTGGGGAGATTAGCCCAATCACCAGTTGATTGTTGGCACCTGACCCTGCCTGGGATGCAGAAAGCTGTTACTCGATGCTTGATTCTGGTGACTTGACTACTTCAAGTGTCTGTTGACATCTTGGAGGGTTTATGGTTTCATCTCATCAGTGAAACACATACATGAAGAATTATTTGCCTCAGTGCAGATTTTTATTTATGGATCTTTGTTTAAGTTTGGCCCCTTCCCACTAAGTGGTTTGTTCCTCTCTTAAAACACATGTTTCAGATTTCTTGGTTCCTTGGCAGTAAGGACCACATTCAGCTTTCCAGGGCCATTGAGGTCAAGGTAGTTCAAAACTAACAATGCCTTTATTTTTCTTTAGGGATATATGAGAACTTTTAGTCTATTAAATTTAATTTGATTCCCTCCCTCATTTAGTTTTCCATTAAAGTCTATACGATGAGGAAATGATAAGGAATATGAAAATAGAAAGACTATATTTTACTGGCTTTACTCAAATTATTTTTAATTATGTAATTTCATATTTCACAAGTGTGTTTAACTAAAACAGTGGCAAAAGCCAACACGAGTTTATTCTCTTCCTGGATGTTGAAATGGAGTCCGTGAAATTAGAAAAATCTTGGCATTACTATAAAGTCTGACTTTTATTTTTTTAATTGTTTAGAAGTGAGCATAGTATCATCTGTAGCTAGTTCCTGTGCTTTTATTATTTGTAACTTTTATCATTTGTAACCTGAAATAAAAGCAACCTCTGACCTTGGCCTCTTAATATCCTTTAGTCTTAGTTTCTTTATGGGTAAAGTGGAGAGTTTGGACAAGATGACCCCTTTGAATTCTATGTCTAAGACTTCACATTTTAAAATCTTCTGTTAATAAAAAATAGTACATATCGGGTGTAGCACTCCTGTGGGCACATATGTGGGAAGCAACAGAAACCACCAGTGACGGCAGGTGGAAACAGTCTGCCTGCCGCAGTGAGAGGGGGCCTTGAGGTGGCTTCTCCCGCTTTACCCCTGCCTGGCTGTCTGAAACGTCGTGGCATGTCTCGGGTTCCCACTTTTGAATACTTACGTTCAAATGATTTAACCCAGTCAGCCTGCAAGTCCCCTTGCTTTTTGGAGGACAGCTGCCTTCAACCCCAGTCTGGAAGAGGCGGCACACCGCAGAGAACTTCGGAGGCTCCAGTGTGAAGTGGGCGGTGCCCACCACCGAGCCTTGGGGTGCAGGCGGGGAGCAAGCACGGGCTGGAGGAGACTTACGTAGAGTCAGACTGTTTGCATGCCTATTCTTTCTAACCCACAGGACATTATAACTTATTTTAAAAATTAACGCCTATTAATATTGTATCTCCAACTTGTTTCCGAATATAATGGTTTACAATAAAATTTTAATCCCCGTTTGATGGATAGAGAAGCCATAGCATAGAGAAGACAAGTAGATATCCGATGACTGGATTTATAACAGCTTTTTGGTTTATGACATGAGGATATGCCCCGCCCCACAGAGCTGTTGAAAACTAATGAAATAATGCCAAGAATTCCAGAGTGCCTGGAGCACTGCAAGCATTTAATCAATGGAACTAGAGTTTTCACTTACTACGGCAACTTTTGAAAATGACAAAAATCAATGTGCTTTTAACAGACGATATACATTCCATGCAAGCAAGTAAAGACTGTCATGCAAATGGACCTGTCTGCATTAAGACTATTTTCAGCGTAGGGTGATGGATGGATGTGGTGCACGCACAACCACTGACGTGACCCAAAATGAAATGAAATTCTGCCGGTCCCATAACACATCAGTGGCATCCAGCCAATGTCTTTATGTCAAGACATTCACACCTGAGACTCTCCAGTCCCCAGAGAAAATCTTGTCTGTGTGGCTTCAAAGAGGACGAGTAATAGAGTGACTGCTGTGCAGTGAAGTTCAGCAGTGACACCTTGCTGGAGCCAAGGCAACAGAAACTGACTCAGGAGAGTGGAACTCATTCACCATGCAGGCCCAGAACTCCCTGCTGTTTCCAGGGTGTCATCAAGCACCTTTTCACATTTTCCCCATGCTTTGCTTCCCTTTTGTAACCCGAGAGTTAAACTTATGTAAGTCTCTACTCTAGCGTTGTCTCCCTCAGTTGCATGTTTTATGATCAATGCTGACAACTATTTCACATGACAAGCATTTCATATTCATTTGAGCCCCAAGGTACTGCATGGTTCTGTTGTTTGAAAGAGTATGATATTTGTTATATTTGCACACAGCTTATTACTTAATGCTGAGGGTAGATCCCTGAAACTGAGTCTCTATTTGTAATTATCAGGGGGAAAAATGCAAAAGCAGTAAAATATGTGAAGAAGCCCTAGTGCTTGAATGATAGAAATAACATCCTCTCTCTTAGCAATAATGAAAGACAATACAACTTTTGCTGAGTTCCAGAATACTAGCATTTTGAAAGAATATCCTAATCAATGATAACATGATTGAGAAAAGTCTAGGATTGGCTGGGGAGTGGGGCGTAGTTCAGTAGCTGAGGGAAAGAATCAAGGACTACCCACACCGATGTGGACTCCACACTCTTCTATGCAGCACAGTGGTCCAGGGATTGGTTGCAGGATGTCACCAAAGGACATTGTTTATAGAAAAGGATTCATTTTTTAATTGATATGATGCAAAAATAGTTAAATGAATCTTGTGTTTGGGTAGAGAAAATATATTTGCTATGTAAGTACCAGTAAAAATGAACTTTACTTTCTCAATATTAAAGTACAGAAAATAACACAATGGTCAGAAATCTATTAAATCCTTCTGTAGTGTCATACTTCAGATTTAAAGAAACAAAACAAAGTATAGTCTGTCCATTCTCTTCCTTTACCTCTTCTTCCTCCCTCATCAGAGAAAACAGTGTCCTGATTTCAGTGTGTATTACCTCTGTGAAAGTCTGTATTCCTAAAATATATGTGTGTGTCCTAACCATAGTTCTAGTAGACATCGTAGTTTTTCAGGTTTTCAAACTTTACATAAATTGGTATTATAATTTACATAAACAGTATTATGTTTCCACTTAGTTTGTTTGCACAATGTTACTTTCTTATAAAATATCCACAAAAAAATATGCAGGATTTAAAGAAAGCAATTATATAGAAATATAGATATCAAATTTGTAAACAACATCATCCATGTTGAAACCTGTACTCTGGATGAGCAGTTCTAGTTTTAACCAGTGTGCCATGAGAGTGTTTAGAGCATGGAGTACCTGACTAGTCAGTCCGGGGCAGTGACCTCTTTTCCCTTAGACTGTCAGATAGAAACATGGCAACAGCCAGCCCAACAGTAGCAATCCAGTGTGAAGAATCAATCAAAATTAAACCTGTTTTTTTTGTCAGAGCAGCAAAAAAATAATTTTAGTGTGCCACGGAATTTTAGTAGTTGATGTGTGCCAGGACGTGACAAAGGTTGCAAAGTCGCTGGCCTAGATCACTGATTTTTTTTATTACCTTAAGTATTTGTTGAATTAATAAGTTATAGTTTACTAATCCATTCTTAAGTCAGTGATTGTCTGGGTGGTTTCTAATTGTTTCCAGTTCCGATCAGCTCTGTAATTGATATGCTCTTGTGTGTCTCTTTACTTAGATAAGGGAGATCTGTCCAGAGACTGACCTATTCAATTTCTGAAATCAAAGAGCAAAACAAATAGAATTTAAAAAGCCCACCAACTTTACTGGATATTGCCAAATTTGTCCCTAATCATTATCTCAATTTATATTTCCACCCATTATAAATAAGATTTATCTTTTCTACATATCTTTGACAAAATTTGACTTGTCATAATTTTAAATTTGCCAGCCTTATAGGTATGAAACGATATCTCATTGTTAATGTTTTTCCTGGTTCAGAATGTAGCTGAACAGTCTTCGCTGGCTTATTCTTAATTTGTTTCATCTTTTATAAGTTGCCCATTATTATCCTTTTTAAGTTTTTTTCTGTTTTCTTTTTTCACATCTACTGCTACTGGTAACACTTTGCCTTAAGCATTTGTCATATTTCACATATTTTGTCTTAATATGTTATCAGGATACATTTGTTCAAAATAGAAATGTGTTTTTCCCTGTATAGTGATTGTCTTGTTGCAAATTTCTGGTTTCGGAGTTTTGTTGTAATCCCCCCAAACACTGATGAATGTTTGCGACCCCCACGCAGCAGTGAACACAAGATCGCCTCCTGTGTTCACACCTCTGGTGACTCACCAGTGGGATAGTGCGCAAACTACGGAGCATGGCCTCAGGACCCCTCCACCTCGGCAACAGTGTTTCCCACTCTGAACACTGTCCGGTCCCCGTGAACACCTTACGTTCCTCTCAATACGCATGTCTGCCAGGTGTTCCTTTCATTTCCCTTTCTGGTCTTTTCACCGTCTGACAAATCTTTCTTGGCTACTACCATCCAGCTCTTTGAAACTCCTTTTTGAAACTGTTCTCACTTTGTTTAGTCTGTTTTAGACCCAGAGTTCAAAGAGGTCATCTTGTCCAAACTCTTTACCCATAAAGGCACTGCGACAAGAAGGTACAAGAGACCAGGGTCTCCATGTGTTTTCATTTCAGGTTATTTGACCAGTTACAAATGATAAATGTTAGCACAGGAACCAGCTACAGATTATGATACTATGTTCACTTCTAAACAATTAAAAAAATAAAATCAGACTTTATATCTCATAGTAATGCCAAGATTTTTTTTTTATTTCAACTGATTTCATTTCAACATCCAGGAAGTTCCCAGTGATAGTGAGGCCGTGCTCTGGGACCATCTTTCACACCCTTGAAACTGAACGTGAAAGCAGAGGTGTACTGAAGTTGCTTCCAGAATAGAAATGGCAGATCCTCAACTGATTTGAGAAGTTAGGGGAAGCATGTAAAAGGAAGTAACACTTGAGCTACGAGATCCTTAAGAGTTCTCCAAGCAGACAGAAGTTAGAGGTATTCCAGGCAGAGAGCATATGCTAAGGCAATGTGCTTTCCTCACTGAACTCTAATGCAGTGCCTATTCAGGGGTGCAAGTCATATTGGAGAAAGTGGAAAAATGGAAGCTGGACAGTTTGGGGTAGGCTTCAAAGAAAGATTTCAATCAGGAAAACCCTAGTAAAATATTTGCCTTTTTGAATGTTTTTTAGTGCAGAGGAAAAATGGATCGGATGAGTTCAGTACTGAAGTAAAAATAGACGATAAATTGTGAGGATTTGGACTATTCTCGGGACGGGGGGTGGGATGGCAGGAGAGCGATATGGAGAGACTCAAAAGGTGGGATCAATAGCAGCGGGGTGTCACCACTGTGGAAGAAAAGGCACTGGAGGTGCTTTCTGGGTTGTTTTCTTGTGGGGGGAGTGTATTGAGATTGAGCATACAGACAATAGAATATGTTTGTGGAGATTTAGTGGTGGGAAATAATTTGTATTTCACTCTGTGAATCATGCAGTTTGATATATTTAGAAAAAAAGATAGGGGTATGAAAATATAGATTATTTTGCTGCTGTATTAGCCTTGCTGTAGATAGATGTAGATATACCTAATACAAAAAATTCTATATACTTGTATCTATCTAGACACAAAACAGAACCACACATAACCTCAATTTAATTATTATGGCCTCAGTCTACAGAATTGTGTTTATTTTGAGTTTATGATATTACTTAGAAAACAACTAAATTCTGAAATTTTAGAGAGCATTGGAAAGAACATAAAGTGTCGTAGCTAATCATTAAAAATTCAAATCATGACCGTAAAGCAATCATCATTTCCTCCTACAAATATCAGTATGAGTTTGTCTTGGAAGCTTGCCTGAAATGTAGAATTATTATTCCAATGAGTTGGAAATGGCACTATAACAAAACTTAATATCATGTTTTTATAGTTACTATAGGTATTGACATTTTTTACAAACATGATAGAACCAGGAATCACTGCTGGTATACATGCCAACAGTTGGTTGAAAAGCGTGCACATTAATATTTAAGAGGAAAGAAAAAAGCCTGCAATCATCGCCCAACATTTCAGGATTTGGTATTAGAGGATAGATAAATAATTTGTGCACATATTATCTCCCCCCAAGCTGCACACGTACTAAATACTACCCATTACAACACGTAGGGATTTAAAAGCTGTTAGGGATGTCTCCTGTGTAAACACAAGCTGACCCAAGTCATTTCTCTGCAGCACCTTTCTTGTCTAGCGGGCCTGAGCCCAGAGCTCCGCACCGAGAGGAAGCATGGCTAGCTGTGCTTACGGTGTCTAGCCCACAGTGGCCTTTAATGCGTTCTGGTGTGTTTGCAACTTCGAATCACTGCCTTCAGTGCAACCATTTGCCACTTGTATTTACAACTTAAACTCATTCTGAAAAACTGAACAGTTTTCTTTTTCCTTTCTGAATTATTCTTGTACAAAACATGTGTTTCCTTGTTTTGTTTTCATGGGCATTTTGTGGACTTAAACACTTCATCGATGCACACACACACAAGAGAAGTCTCTTCTGCAGCCACGTTTTTCCAGACATCAGTCCAGATTAATGTCATCTGGTAAAGGCAGTTGGGGCGGGGTGCTTTGTGGCCTGCGATTTATTTTGAAGCATTGAGAGAGAGTAGCAGGGAAAAACTACTCATCAGTATGTGAATGTGCGTGTTGGTTGCTTCATGGAGAACTGTTCTGAGTTTTGCTCTGCTCTTAGAATTGAATCACTGCTTTTCCCGTGAAAACGGGGTAAGGTGTTGGGGAATGAGGAGAAATTTGTGAGCGTTTCAGAACTTGAGTGTGTTTGTTCTGAAAATTAAATTTAGTCAGGCCCTGCTCGAAGTATACAAATTTATAATCATCTCTCTCTTTCTTTCTCTCTGATGTGCTCACATTCAATCTGAGAAAAATCTAGCTCATTCTCGGTAAATGAGTTACATAGTATAAGCACCCACTTTAATAACTTCTTATTGAATTAAAAGTCAGATCTACCTGTGCAATGTGAAGTACAGAACAGGTTTCCCACCTCCTAGTAACGGTTCTATGAGCCTTGGGATGAGGTGTGATCTGTTGACCTCATTTTAGTAAAATAGATGTGAGTATCCCAATGGCATTATACCAAGGCTGGATTAATTTGCGTTTGCTTGTCTTTATGGAATATTGATTTTTTAATTAACAAAAGTACTTCTTTCATAGGCATTCATATTCTTCTTTTTTAAGTTTATTTTTAAATCTGTGACTGCTTAATAGAAATCAGCGTATCACTTCAGTTTATAAGTTTGTTTGGAGTTCAGTAGTGAGTCATTTAAATGATACAGCAATTAATTGAGTTTTAATAGCTCTGGGGTAAGAATGAAAGTCTGGCTAAAGATGGATATTTGTTTCACTGAATAGAGAAAAATGGAACAAACCCCCAGGAAACTGCCTTGAGCACTAAAGTAATAACAAAATATCCATAATGTTTAAGAAAAATATTTATTCTCTCAGAATAATAATTTAACCTTCCTTCTGCCACATAAAAACATCTCATACATTGACTGTTTCCTAGGTGCTTTCAAAACGCTGAAACTACAATGCTTTCATGGTCATTTTACTATTTAATACCACTTGATATTATTTAATTCCTTACTTAATAATGTTAAAGCAATTTTTAGAGCCTCCTAAATATTATCATCATTAATTAAAGTGTCCATTTAAATGTGCTGGAGGAGGCAGGGCTACTGTAGCAACTGTAAAAGTAGAAAATGTCCAAATTGAAACCTTTCAAGTGACTTTTTATTTTTTTGAAATGTGGTCTTCTCAATTCACAGTACCAGTAGAGTGTTCATTATCATAGCTTCCTGTCAATTATTAATATTTTGATGGTAGTGATTTTGGCCATTTTAACCAGCAACTGCCATTTTCTTTTGGCCTTCTGAAAGAGATTGATTGAGACAAGTCTCCGCCAGAAAGACCGAAAGATGAAGTGCATAGCACGCCCTCGGCTGTGTCGGCAGCTACTGCTAGGCCCGCGCAGGGTTGAGCTGGAACCAGAAGCAGGAGTGGGCTCTGACACACACGGCTTCGCACCGAGGAGGACCGCGCCAGTTGTCTGGCACTGCCGCTTCTGCCAGACATCTGCGAAGACAAAGAGGAGCGATCAGTGTTACCATACTCGCCCCCAAATGAAAGTTAAAATATTCATTAGAGAAATTATTTTCTGCCAAATTCATGCACACATGAATTCTAGTATTTTTCTGCTAGCATTGAAATATAAACAAAGTGTAAACATTACCCTCATTTATATTGCAATCATAATATTGAACAGCAGTTACAAAGTAGTCTGCATAGGTGAAAAATGCAGAACTAATAGTAATGTTTTATAAATCCTTCTGTTAATGCTTTACATTTAAATGCGACAAAGTATGCAATATTTTTTATGGGAGAGAGAAGCACTTTTATCATTTCCATGTTAAAGACAGAGGGTATGAGAAAAAGCAATTTTCATGAAGGTTGGATATATAGTTAATAGTCAAGAAAGGTGGCTCCATATATTTTGAAGTGAGAAAAGTGCATTTAGTCTGGCGTTTGGCCATTTTTGATACTGTCTGGCCGATTCCCACGGACCCAGAGTGAAGTAGCTGTGGAGAGCGCGTGCGTCTCTGTGCTGTGGTTCAAGGCCTCCCCATTCGCGTGACGTTCTAGAAACCGAGCCTTCTCTTCATTCTGTTGAAATGGTCTGGTATTTCTAGATTATTTATGACTGTCTTCTTCGTCATTTCATTTCTTGCGTAAGTAGGTTAAATCTATAAAATAAATATTCATATCTTTCGTAACACCAGTAGTTATCTTAAGTTGCCTAAGGACAAAAAACAATTTTATACATAATTTTTGAAACATATGTTAACCTAATCGTAAAAAAAAATCTAAGGGTATTAACAACAGCAGCAACAACAAAGCAATAAACCAAGGACCAGCTATATAATTTTGAGAGGCTGTTCAAAATGAAGATGTAGACCCGTTGTTAAAATTTCTTTAAAAATTAAAGGTAGAAACAATAGAGCATCCAAATTTATGAGTAAACCAACTCATAGAAAAGGTTTACTCTCACTAGTGATCAAAGAGATGAAAATTATCGAGTCATTGCTTTATATTTGCAAAAGAACTTTAACATTACATTAGCATTGAATTACATCCTAATATTTAACTTTAACATTAAGTTATCAACGTGTTAAAATGGTAACCCCTGTTGCCATGCGTTCAGGCATACCTGCAACCTTAGAAGTAGTGATACACAGCAAAAGGCATAAAATACTCACATTCTTTGGGTTGGTATTTCTAGTCCCAGGAGTTTAAATTACAAGAGATAATTCAAAAGGTACCAAGGATTCGTGAACAACAATCCTTAGCAGAGGGATTGGAAGGATGGCAACAAATTCTAATCTAAATGCACTCAACTAGAATAATAAATTACGACATACCAATGACTGAATATTAATAAGGTTTAGAATATTAACTGTAAATGATGAAGCTTTGGAAATAGCCATGATCCATGTGAAAACATGCAAACTGATATGGACATTGTCCTGTGTTTAATAACGGTATAATATCGAGTATATGTAAAATGTGGAAATGATATGCAAAATATGAAAATTCATCTTAAATGGTGGGAATGTTGCTACATTGTCCTTTAAATATTTTTCACGCCAGGGAGTGACACATGTAATTCAAGTGTTTGCTTTTTTATGTGTGTCATGAGTAGTTTGTATTTTTTATTATTTTTATTGTATCTTTTTGTTTATGCTTTTACAGTTGCCCCCGCTTTTTCCCCATTTGCCCCCCTCCACCCAGCCCCTGAACCCCACCGGGTTTTCATCCTACCTGTTTTTGAAAACTTCTAATGAGGATAACTCAGGTACCTCTCTCAGAAGTTACTCTATTGCAGAATTTTTTGTGATGTGTAGTCTTAATTTCTTTCCTTTTTAGCTTGAGACCATTACTCTTCATTTAAGCCTTGTATTACCATTTACTAAATATTTTCGTAGTTCTTACAAATTCTTCATAATTGCTTTTCCCTAAATGGGAAGTTGTCCGGAAGTCATTTTGTGCATGTAAGTGGTCCACAGACCTGGGGCAGAAAGTCCCATCTCTTCACTGCTATTAAAATGCAAAGATGTGCACACTCAGATCATAAACCTAGGACTTCTTATGTTAAGAGCACATCCTAGCAGGTTGGGGGCGTTGAGGGGGGGTGGGGGTTAGTTCTGCCCTATGTTAGGCGGCAGAGACCTTAGAGATTCTTTCCTGACAAAGAAACTGAAGTAAAAATATCAAGTTTATGGTTACAGTCACATGTAATTTGTGGCTAATTCAAGCCAGCGTTACTGACATCTAGAACTTGCCTGTTATATTTTTTAAAAGAGTCCATTGTATACTGCCTGCATCTATTTATAAATTATGTGGGAAAAACATTTTACATTTCAATGTTAAACCTACATTGTTGAGTTTGGGTTTTAATTTTGATATCACCCCTGAACACTGTATTTTTGTTTCTGCCGACTTTAGTTCTTTTGTGATTTTATTCCTTCCTGTGCCATGTAATCAGCCTGAAAGAGACCATGACCAAGGACTATTACCAGGAACTCTCCTCTCTTGATGCTCTGGATGAGTTTTGGCTTTATGGTGATAGAATCTTAACAGAGCATGTTCTCAGAGTTAACGGGCGATTTCCTCAGCTTTTAGAAGCATTTCCTTATACATTTTCACAGCGCCAAGACTTTATTATAGGGAACAAATTACAACTGTTTCTATGAGTCCCCTTAAAAACAAAAGAAAATAAACAAAGAGGGGACCCTTTCACTATCTATTTATCATATACTAGTTTTCTATCTCTAAAACTGAGGTTTTTAGGTTAAATGACAATATGACTTTGCTTAATTGCTCTTTATCCACCAAAGAGGTAATACCTCTCTCCTCAGGAAGGTATGTGAAGAAAACCATTGCTTTTGAATTGATTAATTCTTCAAGATGCTCATTTTCATATGTTTATGTACAGGTGGTACAAGCTAAGTCCTCATGGATGATATTTATAGTATGCTACAGGCTAGACATTAGAACTCCCAGTATTTTTTTTTCTTAAATTCTAGTTAGTTTGTTGACATTTAGATGTCTGAAGTTGAATATTCCAGAAAGTGGAGGGGAGCTGTTCACCACAAAGCCTTGTTTTTGTTGGAACCAGCTGCCCTCAACCTCTTGCCTATCCCTCAGGCAGAGTTGGACAGTGAGAGGTAGAGATAGCATTAGTAGGAAAGCCTTAAAAGAGAAGTTTATTGATGGCAAGAAAGCATACCTTGTTTACCTTTAGTAATAAATACCAAGTGGGCTTATTGCTGAAGGTAAACGTTGATGGACGAACGGTGCTACGGGAACCTGCCAGCGCCACTGTGAGTGCACCTGTGGGCTCTCCGCGGAAGCCTGGTGCTTTCATGTGTTAGCCTGTGGAAACGATTCCACTTCTGAAATGCTTCGAGAGTGTTCAAGTGTAATGGGCTTTGTACTGCCTCCTGGTCTGTACCCTGTAGAGCTCACTCAGCCCGTTCAGCTTGAACTCTATTTTATCTAGCTCTTTATCCATTAATTTTCTTCTGACCTTGGGCATAAAATATATGCGCTTTTGATGCTGTGGCACTCTGTGCAGACAAAGAGGAATAGCGTTCCCTATCCATCACCATTATGAATGATGCAGCTTAAAACAAACACAGGTCAGAGACAGATATTTTAAGAGCAGATTTGTATCGATTCCATCACAACACTGAGCTAAAAGGAAAAGAACTCTGAGACTGTAAATGATGAAGCAAGTTTTGACAAATAGCCCCAGTCACGCAAGTCGACTTAAGAATGTGCCTCATGGGCAGCCATGGGTAAGAAAACAAGATTTGTTATTATTATTAAAATCCACCTCCCTTAAATGTATTTATTACCATTCTTTACACAGCATGTTGAGCATGAGTGTTTTCGCTTTGTCAGTGTTTCTGACTGACTCTTGAAAGCTTTTTTGTTAAAAGAAACCCAAACGCTTATGAGATTCCTTAATCTTTATTAAGTTGTTGCTTTTGAAATACGTAAACTACCCTTTCACAGTAGGAGGTGGCTTGTTTGTTTTACAATTTGGTTTTGAGCTCATCTGTTCAAGATTTTAAGAGTTTGCTGTACAGCAAACAGCATGTTATTGAAGCCCAATAAATTATGATTAGTGTGTCTATTATCACCATTGTTCATAATCTTAATGGACATAAAGAGCCACGCTCTTTAATAGTCACATATTATCACGAATGTATTCTTCACCCGCTCTCCCAGTCACTGTGATTCCAATGGACTAGGGACCCGCTGCAGGAATAGTCGTCCTGCTTCTTACAAGAGACCGCACATCAGAGGATCACGTCTCCTCACGTGGTTGTGGCTGTGCTGCAGCCCCTACTGAATTAGCCGGCCGCGTTTCCCCCAACAGTCCACTGTGTCCCACACCTGCACGTTGTGTTACCTTTGAAATGACAGCAGGTGGTTCGAGAGTAGGTGCTGAAAGGAAAAAGTACAAACATTTCAAGGAATTATGTGTGTTTTTGAAAATTTTGAAAGGACAAGGGAAGAAAACTACTTTTCAGACAGGTAGGATAGTCCATACGGTGAGTTTAGTTTCCTGACACTGAAATATGGTCTTATGAAATATGTTGTAATTTAGCCAAATGAATGGTTGTTGCTTTAAAATTGACAATATATTTTAATAGTTTTCTCCTATTTTATCACCTGTTCCTATCAGAATTATAGTGACAAAACTAGACACAGCAGATTTTGTTCCATGTTTATGTTTAATGAGACTTACAGCACGCAAGTTCATACTTATCTGGTAGGCACCTTTCAGTGCAAGAGTGAGTGTGAGTCTTTTTAGGAAAACGATCCCCTGTTCTCCACGGTTACGTTCTCAGGACGGCACGCTGTCTCTCCAGTCTGAAGTGTTGGGTCGTTGTAAAGGCCCTAAGGAATAAGTCGCCTCTTAGACTTTCATGGGTTTCTTTTCATTGATTTCCAGTGAAGAGCAGTAATGAAAACTGGAAAAACACTGGATCACAAGTCCGAGGGTCACTTTGGGCACTGACCTGCCATTAGCCGCACAGGAGTCTCCCTCTGTGCTTTCAGTTTCCTCACCAGGAAAACACAGGGTTAAAACAAGTCACTTCCTCCTTCACTCTGTCCTTCCTGTCCTCTCTCTCTGCCCTCTCTCCGTCTTTCTCTTGTATATAAAATAACTACCCCCCTGGGCTTTGTGAGGAATAAGCACTAGTGCATAAAAAGGGCCTAGCACAGCCCTGGCTGGGTGGTCCAGTTGGTTGAAGCATTGTACACCAAAAGGCGCTGGTTCAATCCCCGTTCAGCTCACGTACCTAGACTGCGGGTTTCATCCCTGGTCGGTGCATGTATGGGAGGCAACTGATTACTGTTTCTGTCTCATCTCAATGTTCTCTCTCTCTCTCTCTCTCTCACTCACTCACTCACTCATCAGTAAGCACATCCTCAGGTGAGGATAAAAAAGGCGGAGGGCTAGCACAGTATTTGGAACGTAACAACTGCTGAATAAATGGTGGCCACTACTCCTTCTTTTTTCTTTATCTCATCCCCACCTGTCCGTGTATTTTCCAACCGAGAATCCCATGCTTGAGGGGCTATTATGTGCAAAGAAAGTGCAGGGTCAAGTGCACTGTGAATCATTGGCAGAACCTGTCCCGTGAGTGTTTGTATTCTAGTTTAGGGGGGGAAACCTCATTATATACAGATGAACTTTTTAAGGTTAAATTTCTTATAATGTTAATTAAGGTTAATTCGTCTGAGCTCCCTCAACCCACTGTGGCAGCTCCTAAGCGTGGGAAGCTTACCCCAAAGATCTACAGAGTCGCTTTCTGAAAATTTCCTTTGTGCTGTTTTTCTTATTCCAAAGCAACGTAAGATCTGTGCTGGATAAAGCCACCAAATATTTTTAAGAACGTGTACCATACCGTCATAAATACTCATTCATGATGGAAATACTTGCTTCCTAAGCCTTTATCGTCAAACCCATTTCATTGTCTTCTGTGTGTTTCTGGGTTGATTTGAAAACATTCCACTTATTTAAAGCAGTTTCTTTAGTTTGAAACATCATTAATTATCAGCATAAAATTTAAAACCAACAATTTTAAAAATGAGACTATTTTATGTAATCGCATAAGCAGCTTTGCTGACCTTTACAAATTAATGCAAGAGGTATGATGTGGAGGTGAGAAAACAACATGTGGTGTGTTTTGGGCATTGAGAGCTAAGATCTCTTTCTGTTTTTATTCATTAGTTTAACAATAGCACGAAACACATCAAAACTCATTTGTTTGAGATAATTTTTTGTTTGTTTTTGAAACTGGTCCATGTAAAGACATAAACAGGAAGAAAATCAGCAATTTGGGCAGAAAGGGGAGGAAAAAAGGAAGAACAAAAATATAAATTGCTTATTTTTTTTCCCTGACAAGCATATTTGTTGCAATCTTTTAAAAATATATATAAATCATAATAAAATTAGAAATGTGAGCTCTATATTTCAAAGTTTCTCAATCTGGGACTCTGATTGGATATAAGAAAATGTTCAAATAGTTCCTTTTGTCAGTTTTCATCTTGAATTTATAATTCAAGTAGGAATTTCACAATGTTTCCAATTAGTAGCATGGGATTTTTTTTGTTTTTGTTTTACACATTAATAACTTCCTTAAGTAAAAATAATAAGCAGTCTTTCTTTGATAAAGGAGATTTGTAAGATATTTTTAGGGAATTCTTTTAAATATTGAGAGCTTTAAAGTCTCTCTTAAGGATATGATATGGCTGCTCAGTTTTGATATATCAAAAAGAGTGAACAAGTCAAGTTGCAAGGTGTGATTCTTCTAGTTTTTATGCTTTGAAAATTAATCACCACCAGATGAAGACGACAGACATACCAATGATTGTGGGGAAGGGAGCTGTGTGATAATGGGAAGACTCATTCCCCTTTGCCCAGTTTTTATAGGAAGTTATTTCAGATAGTCCTTAAGGAGAAAGAGCTTTTCAATGGGAGAGGTTAATAAAGACTTGTCTTTGCCTGTCTGTAACGGAAGACTGCAGTTTTCATCTTATCCTTAATTTCTACAGGTCCATGATTCTCCATAGGTGGAGGGTAACTGACAGCCTGATGGAATTTGGGGTTTGCTTCGTGTACCTTCACGGTCATAGCTCTCTCTTCTGGAAGTTTTGCGGCTGGAAGAGCTAGCGACCCTTGGGGTGGCGGAGATCTCAAGCCCTTGTTAGGGACTACTTGAAGACAGTTTCACTTAAGTGGATTAAAATGAATTTTCAAGGTTGAAGAGAGGTTTTCTTGGTCTTGGAGAGGAAACTTCTCAAAGTAGAAAGGGGAGTTTCTAGTGGAAAAGGTAAAATATTGACAAGTGATTATTTTGTCTAGGTCAGATATTTTTCTGAATATAAGTTTGGGAAGCTTTTTCTATGTGATAGAAATGGTGTCAGTGTTTGTGCCGCTGCATGCACAGTGCTGGGTTTGTGCCACTGCATCCACAGTGCTGGGTTTCTGCTGCTGCATCCACAGTGCTGGGTTTCTGCTGCTGCCTGCACAGTGCTGGGTTTGTGCCGCTGCATCCACAGAGCTGGGTTTGTGCCGCTGCATCCACAGTGCTGGGTTTCTGCTGCTGCATCCACAGTGCTGGGTTTGTGCTGATGACATACAAAAGTCAACAGCAGGCAACTATCACCCTGCTGTTTACTCTAGGTAGCACCCAGAATTTAAAAGATAAACATTTACAGACGTTCTCTAAAATACTAACATTTCCCCTGAATTCTTTGTACAATAGAGCTTGTTATATGCCTGTAAAAGAAAATAATTGGGGAAAACTTAGGTTTATAGTAGAAGTTTTCATTTGGCTTTTGAATCAAAAGTCGTTAGAACCAGTGATTAATCAGGTTAAAAATAATCTGGGAATCTCATAGTATTCTAGAAAAAAATCACACCTACCTGAGAAACATACCTTTGATCTTTCTCTCCCTCTGCTCAAGATGGCGGTCAGTCTGGTGTGCTTTCTTACTTATATTTTACCAAGTGGCCCTTTCCGAACCACTTGGTCCAAATGTCCTTTAACCCAGATGTCTCTGGAAGTGTAATTACCAATTTTTTTCATAGATGATTGAGGAATAATAGGAATGTAAGTTTCTAGAGAGATGAAGGCCAAATCTTTGCCATTGACAGATAACGTTCAGGTTGCTGTTACAATGCTTTGCAGTCACTGTTGGCGGGGAGAAACAGAGAAATCTTCCACCTTATCCATGAAATTCCTGGTCCTAGTGCAATACTTTTGAGATTTTCAGACCCAAGTACTAACTCACTGTGATGTTGAGAAATGATATTAACTGTAATTTAACACCTACACAATGTACAGAACACTTGCATGTGAAAGATTTTGCTGATTAAACAAAAGCCCATTGGATTTTAAAATTATTAATGATTCAGTTGCAGGGTCTTGAAATAACATGTCCCTGTTTCTATTTTAAAGGATTGCCTATAACTCTCAGTCCCTCATATATCCTAGGAGAATTCATTAAAAAGTTTGGCAGCGGGTTTTGTTAAATTTCCATGAAACACAGGTCTCATTTCTAAATATCTAGTCAGAGTGATGACTGCTTAATATCTTAGCCTTCAGAAGTGATTAATTTAATCATTCATTTGTTCATTCAATTATTCATTTTAAAATGTCATAGTGTACTAGAAAGAATGCTGTGTTTAGAATCCAAAGACTCATGCCTACATCCTGATTCCATGAATAAATGTATGTAACTTAGCTTGTTGGTCAACCCTCATTTGTAAAAGAGGGAGGTTGCATTAAAAATCTATGATTTTTCTCAAATTATTGAATATTGGAGCACATCTCCTTG
>VMDR010020399.1:0-17592 GCA_007922815.1 Macrotus californicus
TCTTTTTCTATCTCTAGTTGATGACAGTGCAATTTTGGATTGCCAGTTCAGTGAATTTTATCATACTCCTCCACCTGGTTTTGAAAAAATACTGTTTGAACAACAGATCTTCTGAATGTATTTGTTTTTGAAACTTGTATTGCTGCACTTTTAAAAGTGTTTACCATTTAATAAAGCTTTACCTGACTATAGATGAAATATATTCTTAAAAATATGCTTGTTAATGTTGTTTAAGAAACCAATGTATTCAATGTACCACCCAGAAATTGTGATTTAAAATACTTGTGTTTTATGATGTGAAATCAGTACTTTGGGCTATTTATTTAATTTTTATTTAAATAAATGTAACTGTGGGTATAATTAACAGTATTAAGTGGAAATATGTATATAGATAATTTAAAAGGGACTCTTTCTTACATAAAATATTTGTCTTAATAGAGACATAGAGTTGGGTGGGTTTTTGTTACAGTTTAGGTTTCATCAACTATTTTAAGACTGCAGTCCAATAATTTTGTGTCTCATGGTCTTTTTTATATAGACTATAACAAATTTATAATGTTGGCAACTTTATTTTTTGCAATTTATTTACTGTAAGATGTACCACTTTTCTTAAAATTTAAAT
This sequence comes from Macrotus californicus, assembly GCA_007922815.1. Taxonomy (NCBI): domain Eukaryota; kingdom Metazoa; phylum Chordata; class Mammalia; order Chiroptera; family Phyllostomidae; genus Macrotus; species Macrotus californicus. Next base: position 623 of record VMDR010020399.1, read on the forward strand.
TGGTTATTTCGTTTGTATGTCATTGCTTTTGATTTGCCTTGTGAAAGGAGATAAATGTCTTAGTAATTGTTATTTATTTGAAGACCATTATGCTGTGTTACTTCAATACCAGAGTAAATAGTGGTTGATTGGTGATACAAAGGGAGACTGCCATAAAAAACAGATTTTCTTCTGGAGGGCAGGCCCCTAGTAGTAGTACAGGCTTCCCCCTCTAGGTGAGTGTTCTAGAAACCCATCTGTATCAGTATACCAGCTGGCATTGTTGTGGTTGCATTCAGCTTTAGTGAATTTTTTATGAAACCTCCTCCAACGCAATTGCCCATATTATGATGGATGATTTATAAGCATATCTGCTCACACTGTGCTGAGCATTCAGCAGTTTTTGACTAAAAACGGGCATGACCCTTGTGTCCATCCTCCCTATTCACATGATTTTGCACTGAGCACCTCTTTTTTTGTTTCCCTGGATGAAAAATGTCGTAAAGGGAAATATGTTGCTGATGTGGGAGAGGAGAAACAAAAAATGGTGGAAGCACTAAAAGGAATTAAATTGATAAGTTTGAACACTGTTTTCAGCAGTGGAAAAAAGTCTTGATAGGTGCATTACATCAAATGGAGGGTACTTTGAAGGTGACTGAAGTTTAAACATGTAAGAATAAATACAGAATTTTTTATATAAGTAGATTCTTTAGTAGTTTTTTAGGGGGAGTCTACCCTTGTGTAGTGCACACTGGCAGATATTTAGAATAAATAATGTGATCTTTAAGCTTAAATCTAAATGAGATTATTCTTCTAAAGACTTCTATTTAAATTTGTGTTTCTCTTTAAGGAATAATAAGGTAATACTAATTAAGGAATATTCACTACTATATTAAATACATTTTCTTCCTGTTCTGTTAATTATAAATTCACTTCACTCGATTATTTTAGAAGTTCAGAGATAAGTGAATCCTCCCCATAATCTGAGCCTTTGCCTAGTTTTCAGTAAAATCTTTTAGTTTACACCCTCCTAATCCAAACTATTCACTGTACACATCTTTGGTACAGTCCTCTTCAAGTGAACATGGCAAGGATGCATACACTTCACTCCTTCATGAACAAAAGAACAGTACATTGTATTAGAAAAACATGGGCATTAGGACTTCTGGGCAAGGTGGAGACATAGGTAGATAAACTTTGCCTCTTTGCACAACCAAAAGATGAACAACAAATTTAAAAAAAAATAACCAAAACTGCCAGAAAATCGAACTGTATGGAAGTCCGACAACCAAAGAGTTAAAGAAGAAACATTCATTCAGACTGATAGGTGGGCCAGAGAGGACACCTCTGGGAATGTGGCGGTGGCTAGCAGACTGGGCAGTCCAAATTTGCCTGCAAATAAACCAGGAGGAACAACTGGGGAGTGAGACCTTTATTTTTTTGAGTTTTGTAGTTAGTTATTTTAAAGTTACAGTACTTAAAAACTCCCTGATAATAGCTTGAATGTTTCAAGACCTGCTTCCAAGCATGAGCTAAGGGTGAGCTTGTTTCAGGCTGTGAGGATGGATTAGGGCACTTTGGAGCCCCAGATGTTCTGTTCTACAACTCCAGTGTCATCAGCAGGCAGCCTGCCAATCAAAACTCATTGATCTTCCTCCGCAAGTATTTTAACATGGAGTCCATCCCCTGGGCAGAGCCCCAGATTTTCTTCAGCACTTCACACTCCCTCTCATTGGCCTGTTCCAACTCCATCTTCATGTTACAGCACACAAGCACTTTGGATTTCTCAAGCACAACTGTATTGAATGAGGCAAGCTCCTTAATGTGAACCATGACTTCCTGGGTGAAGGTCCCAGACCAGAACACCTGTGAGACCAGGCCTTTTCCACATGCTTTCTGTGCTGTCAGTTTACGACCACTGAGCAACATTTCATTTGTAGATGCTCCTCCCATAATCTTGGGAAACATAACGGTGGAACAGCCATGTGGACTCTGTCCAAAGGTAGTATAGGGTGTTTGAAACCAAGCCTTTTCAATGGCCCAAATCACATCACAAAGAGGCAATATGGATGCTCCTAGTCCAATGGCTGGGCCACTTACTGCTACAATAATAGCCTTCTTAAACTGAATGAAAGTATTCACGAAGTTTCTGATAGCTTCTGCCATTTTAGTGTTTTCTCTTTTTCTGTCATCTGTTAAATGTCGTGTAAAATAAATAAAGTTGAGACCACAGCAGAAGACACTGCCCATGGCACTGAGCAGCATAAGCTTGCTGTCGTCGGCAGCAGCCATGCTCAGGGTGCTCTGGACTTCTTTCATTATCTCTGGATTTAGTGACTTATACTCTGATGATTTTGTTGATAACAAGATGTGGGTGAAGCCATCCTGCTTCCTGACGACAATATCTCTGTATCTGTAGGCACTTTCTATTTGCCTCACACTGAAATGCAACCGCTTGTCAAAAGGCTGGTCTCTTCGGTTGTCAAGACATTTCCTTTTTCCAGCTGCCCCTCCTTTTCCATTAACGGCTAACGTGGCCATGGGTGCAGTCACTGGGCCAGACACCTGAGGCACTAGAGGGTGTATTCGGGGCCTGCTCCCCCTTATAGCTCGCTCTGCACTCGGGCTCAATAAAGCTCCAACTGGCTTTTTGGTTGCCACTTCTGGTGCCACTCTGTCCTCCTGACCCTGTTCAACAGGGTCCATTTTCTCAGGGCTCTCACTCTGAAAGGCATCCACTGTGGTCCTGCTCTTAATGGGACTCAGGCACAAGTATCTTTATACCTGATTTTGCTAGGTCCGTATTCTTCCGGTTGGAGAGAGATGGAGCTGTGTTTTTCCTGAACTTATGGCTGGCAGCAAATAACTGTTTTTGGACTCATGGTCTTTGCCAATCACTACTGATTTAGGAGTGGTCTTAGAAAAATTGCTATTGGTGGACCTGGAAATCTGTTTCCTGGCATTGTTTGGAGAGGTCCTATTTGTTCTGGTTAATATGCTTTCTTTCTGCTTTTCAGTGTGGCGTCTGTTAAAATCATGAATATATTCCTCACAGTTCACAAGATGCTGTTCTGGTTCCCAAGTGTCATCCTCACTGTCATAGCCTTTCCACCGAACCAAAACTCTGAAGAAACCTGTCCAGGTTGTGAAGGTGGGAAAAACTCTCACTCTCACAAGAGAGTTTGTTGGAGAAGCTAACAGGATCCTAGAATGTACCCAAACCCACAAACCTGGGAAACAGCACCTGAAAGGGCACACTACGGTTGTGGGAAGCAAGAGAAATGACAGAAAGTGGGGCTGGAGCAGAGAACGCAACTATCAACTGATTTCCTCAAACCTTGCATGCAAGAAGGGATTGGAGAGAAGTATTCAAAGTCATGAGAGGCAGACTTCCGGCCAAGATGGAGGCATAGGTAGACACACTGTGCCTCCTCACACAACCAAAAGAAGGAAAACACAAATTTAAAAACAAAAACAAAAAAAAACCCAAAAACAGAACTGACGGAAAATGGACTGTATAGGAAGTCCAACAACCAAGGAGTTAAGAAGAAACATTCATCCAGACTGGTAGGAGGAGCGGAGACAGGCAGCTGAGCAGAGAGGACTTGCAGCAAGGCAGCAGCTAGCAGACAGGGGCAGGTGAGGTGATGGCTGGTGGACCGGGTGATCCCACACCCACGTGTGGATAAACTGGGAGGAACAACTGGGGAGCAAGACAGACCCCAGAACCCAGGGTCCCAGCTTGGGGAAATAAAGCCTCAAAGCCTCCAATTGAAAACACCTTGTGGGGGTTGAGGCAGCAGGTGAAACTCCCAGTCTCACAGGAGAGTTTGTTGGAGAGACCTACAGGGTCCAGAACGTACACAAGCCCACTCACTTGGGAATCAGCACCAGAAGGGCCCAATTTGATTCTGGGTAGCGGGGGAAGTGACTGAAAACCAGCAGGGAGTGGAGCAAGTGACATTGTTCACTCTTGGACCCTCCCTCACAAATAGCGTCACAACACAGCAACGTGGGCTGCCTCACTCTGGGGAACACCTAAGGCTACGCCCCTTACTACTTAACAGGCGTGCCAAGCCAAAAACAACAGCCCAAATGAGAGAATAGATCAAAGCTCCAGGAAAAAATACAACTAAGTGACAAAGAGTTAGCCAACCTATCACATGCACAGTTCAAAACACTGGTAATCAGGATGCTCACAGACTTGGTTGAATATGGTTGCAAGTTAGCTGAACAAATGAAGGCTACACTAAGGGAAATGAAGGAAAATGTACAGGGAACCAATAGGGATGGGAAGAAAAACGGGACTCAAATCAATGGTGTGGACCAGAAGGAAGAAAGAAACATTCAACCACAACACAATGAAGAAACAAAAATTCAAAAAAATGAGGAGACGCTTAGGAACCTCCAGGATGTCTTTAAACGTTCCAATATCCAAATCATAGGGGTGCCAGAAGGAGAAGAAAAACAGAAAGAAATGGAAAACTTATTTGAACAAATAATGAAGGAGAACTTCCCTACTTTGGCAAAGGAAATAGACTTCCAGGGAGTCCAGGAAGCTCAGAGAGTCCCAAAGAAGTTGGACCCAAGGAGGAACACACCAAGGCACATCATAATTACATTACCCAAGATGCAAGATAAAGAGAGAATCTTAAAAGCAGCAAGAGAAAAGGAGAGAGTAACCTACAAAGAGTGCCCATCAGACTGTCAGCTGATTTCTCAGAAACCTTGCAGGCAAGAAGGGGCTGGCAAGAAGTATTCCAAGTCATGAAAGGCAAGGACCTCCATCCAAAATTACTCTATCCAGCAAAGCTATCATTTAGAATGGAAGGGCAGATCAAGTGCTTCCCAGATAAGGTCAAGTTCAAGGAGTTCATCATCACCAAGCCCTTATTATATGAAATATTAAAGGGACTTATCTAAGAAAAAGAAGATCAAAAATAGGAACAGTAAAATGACAACAAACTCACAGTTGTTAACAACTGAACCTAAAACAAAAACAAAAACAAACTAAGCAAACAACTAGAACAGGAACAGAATCACAGAAATGGACATCATATGGAGGGATTTCAGTGGGGAGGGGGAACGGAGAATGGGGGGGGCAATGTACAGGGAAGAGAAAGCATAATTAGTAGGCATAAAATAGATGGAGAGAGATAAAAAATGTTATAGGAACAAGAGGACTGAAAGAACTTATATGTACAACCCATGGACATGAACTAAGGGGGAGGAGAAGCTAGAGGGTTGGGGGACAGGGCAGAGGGGGGATAAAGGGGGAAAATTGGGAAAACTGTGACAGCATAATCAATGAAAATACTTAAAAAATATATAAAGAACTCACATGACTCCACTCTGGGAAGACAAACAACCCAATTAAAAAATGGACAAAGTACCTGAACAAACACTTTACAGTGAGGACATACAGAGGGCCCAGAGACATGTGAATGGATATTGAGCATCACTAGCCATCAGAGAGATGCAAATTAGAACCACAATGTGATACCACTTCACACTGTTTAGAATGGCCATCATAAATCATTGAACAACAAATGCTGTCAAGGTTGTGGAGAAAAGGGAACCCTAGTACATTTTTGGTGGGAATACAGACTGGTACAGCTATTGTGGAAAACAGTATGGAATTTTCTCAAAAAACTGAAAATGGAACTGGCTTTTGACCCGGCAATTCCACTTCTCGGATTATACCCTAAAAACCCTGAAACACTAATTCAAAAGAACCTATGCACCCCAATGTTCATAACAGCACAATTTCCTATAGCAAAATTCTGGAGGCAACCTAGGTCCCATCAGTAAATTAGTGGATCAAAAAACTGTGGTACATTTATACAATGGAATACTATGCAGCAGAAAGAAAGAAGGAGCTCCTATCCTTTGTGACAGCATGGATAGATCTGGAGAGCATTATGCTAAGTGAAGTAAGCCTGCTGGTGAAAGACAAATACCATACAATCTCACATATATGTGGAACCTTGTCAACAAAACAAACAAGCAAGCAAAATATATCCAGAGACATTGAAATAAAGAACATACAATAACCAGAGGGGTGGGGGAGGGGGATAATGGGGAATAAGAGTGGAAGGATCTCTAGGAACATGTATAAAGGACCCATGGACAAAGCCAAAGGGTGATAGGATTGAGGGTGGGAGATGTTGGTTAGTGGGGCAGGGGAAGATGGTGGGGGGAAAATGGAGACAACTATATTGGAACATTAATAAAAGAAAATATTCACCCTAAAAAAATGAAATAAAGAACAAATGACAGTAGCCAGAGGGGAGGGATGTCAGAAATAATTGGGAAAATAAGGGAAAGGATCATCAAAGAGCATGTATAAAGGCCCATGTACATAGCTAAAGGGGGTTAGTACTGAGGGTTGGAGTTGGGGTTTGGTGGGGCAGGGGAAAGTGGTGGTGGGAAAATGGAGAGAACTGTTTTGAAATAACAATAAAAAATGATTGAGAAAATAAATAAATAAAATGACAAACTCACAACTATCAATATCTGAACCTAAAAACAAAACAAAAACAAAAACTAAGCAAACAATTATAACAGGAACAGAATCACAGAAATTGAGATCACATGGGGGTTTAGTGGGGAGGGACATGGAGGAGAATGGGAGAAAAGTTATGGGGAATAACAAGCATAAATGGTAGATACAAAATAGGGGGAGGTTAAAATAGTATAAGAAATGGAGAAGCTGAAGAACTTATATGTACAACCCATGGACATGAACTAAGCGGGGTCGGGGGAATGCTGGTAGAAAGGGGGATGCACAGTGGAAGGAGGATAAAGGGGAGAAAAAATTGAAACAAGTGTAATAGCATAATCAATAAAATATACTTAAAAATAAAATTTAAAAGAAAAATTATCCTAGCATTGGCTGGAACATGTTATCTGTAGTTACATAGGAATCATTACAATGCACTCATCCAACAACTGAATCATCTATGTGTTTTATAAATACTTAAACAAGATAGTCTCTCTGACCTCAAAGAACTCTGTTGATTATAATTTATTCCTAAATAGGATCTAGCAGAGGTGTCTAGCCTTTTGGCATCCCTGGGCCGCACTGGAAGAAGAAGAGTTGTCCTGGGCCATGCATTAAATACATTGTGACACATAATCACAAAAAAAATCTCATGTTTTAAGTTGGTTTATGATTTTCTGTTGGGCCACATTCCTAGCCATTCTGGGCCTCATGCAGCCCACGGGCCATTAACTGGATACCCCTGGTGAGTATTTGAGATATATTTATAAATGTAAAAAGTAAGTTGTTAAACATTTGTATATATAATATCTAAAAACAAAACTAGAGCCTTACATATAGGAAAAAATGTATGAAATGATATACACCAAAACATTGTATTTTATTTATCTTAGAAATATAATTACAGTTTTATTTTACATTTATCTAATGAATTTTATACAATAAACATGTATTATTTTGGTAGTTAAAAATAATTTAAAAAACTAAGAGGACTCCTGGCCAGGTGGCTCAGCTTGATTGTTGGCCAGTACACCAAAATGTTGCGGGTTCAATACCCGGTCGGGGCACATGCAGGAGGCAACCGGTCAATGTTTTTCTCTCACATCGATGTTTCTCACTCTCTCTCTTCCTCTCTCTCTAAAATAAATTTAAAAAATATCTTTGGGTGAGGATTAAAAAAATAATAAGAGAAAAGACTGATTCTGGAGGCAGCCCTGTATACTAGAGAATGGTGATTTTTACATCTGTCCCTAAAAAAATCTAAAAAGCTGTAGTACAGTCACAACTAAAATACTTAATTACAGGATACATGTGTTGCATGGCAATTTATTTAAAAGAATTCAGAAACTTTTGTTGATGCTATGCCAGTCACCAGTATACACACACACACACACACACACACACACACACACACACACACTTGGCCCTGATAGTGCTAGTGAAGCCACATGACGAGGAGACCACTTCTAGTAAACACACTTTAGAAAGGACACTGATACCAGCAAAGGCTACCAGGCTGTTGAGGATCTGCTTAATCTGTGAATGAATGAATGAATGAATGATACTTATGGACACTGGGATTATTAGAAGAAAACATTCTGCCTGCTGGGTTATTGAAGCCAAAATGACTTGTGAAATGGTAATCATTATAAGAAAGAGACTAGTAATAGAACCCCCAAATCTATAGATTCATGTGTGTGATTCTCACAAATGTTTTTCACGACAATCATCAATGTGTTTCAGATATCTGTTCATCGCTTGAAAATTCTCTGTTGCCCTGGAGGCAGGATTATTGGAAGGTATAGGGAAGCAGATTTCAGTTTAAGGTGGAAAGGAAGATGGGAAGGGACCTTCCTATTATTAGTTCACTGATAAAATTGCTGCCTAGTAAAGAAATTAACTTCTGGTCCCTGGAATTGTTCTAACAGATGTTTTAAAATGTGTGTTTTATTATTATTCAAGTATAGTGAAGCAACAGATGAGGAGACAATTGCCACTAAAAAAGATAGTTTGTTACATTTCACAAGAGGAGAGGACACACCACGCTACACAGGAATAAACTGGCAAGCACTGGGGGCAGGTCAGGAGCCAAAAGGAGCAAAGGGTATGAGCATTTATTATAAGTTTCCACCTTTGAGTCAAGGTAAGTATACTTAGGATTGGCTAGTTTGAATAATTTCAGCAGACTCTGAAGAATAGAGGCTGTCTCCAATTGTTTAGCGCTTAGCCCTGGGGTGATTAGGACAGGGGAATATTGACCTGGAGTATGAGAGCCTTATAGAGGAGTTTGGGGCTCTGTATTGATTGGTTTGCAAATAAAAGGCAGGGTCCTGAAAGCAAATGGTTTGCTGTCTCTAGGAATTAGCTAACCCTGGGTGGGGCAGTACCTCCCATATTGGTAAGGACCCAGATGTCAGAGCATCAAGAAGACAGAAAATAACCCTTGCGAGCGTGGCTCAATTGGTTGGAGCATCATCCCATAACCAAAGGGTTGCAGGTTTGATTCCCAGTCAGGGCACATATGTAAGTGGTGGTTTGGATCCCCCATCTGCTAGATCTAAGTGTGTACAATCCCCAGTCTGAGTGCATACAAGAGGCACCCAATCAATTTCTCTCTCCCTTCCTTTCTCTCTTCCTCTGTCTTTCTAAAGCAGTATAATATGTCTTTGGGTGAAGATTAAAAGAAGAATACAGAAAATAAGAAAATATAATTGATACACAAGATAGATGACTATCCCAGTGATATTGTAAATATGGCTCCTGCTTGGATAGAGCCTGAACTAGATGTTTTCTAAAACTCTGTGATTCTGGTTCATTCACATGGTTGTCAAATCTCCAAACAACCTAAATTGAAAACAAGGAAATGAAGGTTGTAGGATCTCCAAAGATCTAGCTTAGAATGTCATATTAAAATTGATATTAATTCTGGAAGTGGGAGATGATATTCAAGTGAAGTAAAAATGTAGTAAACTATAGTTATCATACAGTGTTGTGAACAGACAGAAGTGATTTACAAGTGATGAACAAGAAACTGTAAGGTTTGGGGATAAACAGTCAAAACTATGAGTATGATGGTCTCATGTATTATTTAAGCTCAGAAATAGATCATAGGTACCACTCCAGTCTGTAGCCACAATCAAAAGTACCTATAAAAGTATCTATTGGGAAGGATCTTGAAAATTAAGAAGAGAATCTTATCACCCATTATTGGAAACAAGGCACATAACTTGCCTCAATTTATCTATGTATAGTTTGCTTATTACATTTCTGATTGAAAAGGTGAATTGAAGAAAGCCCAAAGAAGAATAGCAAAAGTGACCAAGAAAAGCAAGACCACTAAACATGTGGGTCTTTTGGTCTGAAAGTCAAGGCTGAGAAAGAATATTATCCAAATATGTAAAATCATGGTGAATATGGATGGGTATGGTGAAGTTGCACTTGCTTATCACATTTCTGAATGTTACTAATTAGGACAGCAAACTTTGAGACTTAAAAAAAAAGGAATATTTAGAGGCAGTAAATTGTTACTTTTATGCTCTCCTGCAGCTGTTCAAAGCCTGACAGTTTCACATGGGATGTGGGCAAATGGAAGAAAATTCACGGAGCCATTGGGATGTCTGACATGCCTTTATTCCAGGATGAGGTGATCCACGTGTGCTGCAATCTGAGAGTCACAAAGCAGGAAGTCCTGGCTTCTTTATATACTAAATGCACACAAAGCCAGCAAGGTGCCAATGCTGACCTTCTAGTTATATAACATAGCTTCATTCTATGCATGCTGGCCCTTACTCAAGGCCGCATGAACATTGCCAAGCCATAGTTGCCTGAACATCTAGGTGAGGAAGCCTGACTGACTTCATTTTCCCTACATTGCACCCCTTCAGGGTTCCATGGAAGGATGTCTTCCTTGAGGGTTCCTTGGTAAGGAGGGCCGAACCCTGCACCCATATACCACAACAGCAGTACAGACTACAGCAACAAGCAACTAGGAGATAGGCACTGCCCCCAAAATAGCAAAGGCCCACTGCCATTCAGAAGTTAGGGACATCCACCATTTCTGCAGGGGATCACCTGTTAGGTATTCAATAGCATGGGTCTCAGAAGCTAATGCCTTTAGAGCTTGGTTACCATTGTGATGGACATCTGGAATGTACACACAGTATTCGGCCCCAACTAGGGCACATACCCTGCCTTGTGATGCAGAGAGCAGGTCTAAGTCCATGTGATTTTATAGCTCAACTTTTCTCAATTGATACACTTCCTCATTTAAGAGGCTCAAGGAATCATGTGTTGCATTTAACACATGAGCAGTGTGCAAAGCTAAAGCAGTTATCTCAGCCTCAGTGACTACAGAAGCAGCTTGAGAAAAAAATGGCTAATGGGTAGTACCATCAGGGGTTACGCTTTACCCAGTGTCGTGCTTTAAATGCTTCCCAATTGACTGGCCAGACTGTGGGAGTTTTCTGAACTTAAGCAGGCAAATAAGGCCACCCATGTGAGCCACACACCCAGAGGGCCACTGTGGGAACTACAGCCCATGCATTATTTTGCGCCTCCTAGTAATGCTTAAGAGTATGCTTCCAACACAGATATACTGGGGTCCAGCCTACTTGGGCTTGTCTTTTGAGACTCTCAATACAAAGGGGGGCTTGTCCAGACACTCCACAGCCTCAGCTGTGAGCCATCCCAAGTCATCCCATATATAACAGCTGACTAATGGTTGGAGCTGGGCATACCGCAGCTCTGCCCCAGCGCAGATGTTAGTTCAGGTTCCGTTTCACAAGGACTGTTCCACTGGTATTGTAACCAAGTCCAATTTGCAATGGAAGCTAAAGAGATGCACCATGGGAGGCCGGCAGCCATGCTAAGGGGGATTTCAGTGCAAATCTAGCATGCTGATTGGTTAGCCACTGAAGTATATGTATGTACCCAGTCAACTACAGTGTTAGTTTGTACCATAGGAGTGAAAAGACAAAGCAGTAATTGGACCTAACAATGGCAAGTCACAACCCTCAGGCCAAATACAAGCAAGTTTCTGGTCAGTCGATAAGATAGTGGCAGGCAGAGGGGGCCTTCCTGGCTGCAAATACCATAGCTTTGCGCTTCAACTGAGGGTTCAGCATCTACTTGTACTAAGAGTGCAGAACTCATAATGGGCTATAGGGATATCATGAAGGAGCCACGGAGAAGTGTTTCATGGTCTGCTGTCCCTAGGTATGTCACCTTTAAAATTGGGGGCCATATCCCGATTACCCAGGCCAATATTTGCAAGTTTCTCTATACCCTTTGTCCCCAAGGGGCAACAAGAGCCACCCAATGCATGTGGGGGGCCTTTATCTGCCAAGGCCATGTCCAAGTGGCCATTTGTCCATGCCCAGGCCCTCAGCCGCAGGCAACAGACTGTTTCCTTGTTTCTCCATGCCTGGTTTTAGCAAGGCATCCCTAGTCTGTACTTGTAGCTGAATTGGAGCTGCAGTCCAGTCAAGTAATGCTTCCACCAGAGCTGGGCCACCCCTCTGGCTCCTCTCATTTGGAGTCTCAGAGGACAGTCCACAAGGATTGGGTCCACTAGATAAGGGTCTGATCATGTCTACCTGTGGTACTCGTCCCTGCACTACCTGCCTGGTAGTTCCACAGGCATCCTGGGATGCTCTCACGAGCAGACAACACAGGTCTCACAAGCTTCCTGTACCTCTAAGGTGACAGCTAATGGCCAAGCTTTTATAATAAACCACATGGTCTTCTGTCCAACATGTAAGAGGCAATGGTGTAGCCACTGGGCTACATCTTTTCCTGATGAGCTGGCAGGCACCATTTCCAGCCATCACACCTTGGCTAGAGTATCAGCCTCATCATTTCTGGGGGAGACAGGAGGTGCATGCCTGGTCACATGATATACAGTGATTTGTTTCTGTTGGCCTAATTTCTATAGCTCTTGCCACAAGGCCTGTTCCCATAATGGTGTATGCATAACCATCCATTTATTTGCATGCCATGTAGAGATCCATAATGTTAGTCCCCAGTACACTGCACAGTTACCTGAAAATAATCAAGGGCAGTGCTTCATTTCAACCACAAGCCACACAGCCCACAGTTCTGCCCACTGGCTACTACGACCAACTACAGTGTCAAATTACATTGGTATCTGTTTCTGGTTGAATTGCTACAGCAGTCCACATGGTGGACTAGCCCCTGCTGGACCCATCAGCATACCATGTATCTGAGGGAATAGGTACCTGCCCTTCACAGAAGGGGCTAGCTTCCACTTCTATTGTGGCAGGAACAGTAGATTTTTCAACTACATAGGTAACAGGGCCTAACACTCCCCTGCAACTCAGCCCGTAGGCAGCTGCCTGAAAGAATACCTCTTTGTTGCAGATAAGCCCCCACTTAGCCAATGTGGACATCTGGGCTGTCCCACTGCAAGGCTTGGCCTTCCAGTCTCAGACCCACCCTATTCAAAGTTCCAAAGGATATCTCCTCCCTCTTCTCGGAAGGTTGGCATAGCCAGGTGGTCTTCCAGCCCGACAGGACAGGCCTCTCAGGTTGCACCCCCAGGTTTTCCCATGCTTCCTTCTTCTGGGGCCACAGGAAATGTTGATCAGCTCACAACTGTTTCCACAGTTCTAATAAGTAAGTGTTTGGCTTCCCATCAATTTTATTTTGATCTCTTCCAGCCCCCCAAAGATCCACTCACATCTGGGTCCTAGTCACTCACACAGGGTTGTTTGACTGAGGGGCAGAGGGGGCTTGAGACACCATCTGAATTCCTTTCTGCTACCACCAACTTTCCACCTCTCCCATACTCACCACCATTGTGGTGATGTCATTAATATGACACCCAACATGCAGGGCCAAAATAGCCATGAGGGGTCCAAAAGAAGTGGAAGGGGCATGCTGAAGCATGAGATCCTTCATCCCTGCTGTAAAGCATTCATCATTAGGGCTATGAGTATTAAGATTAAACATGACCTGACACATGCCCAACTCCAGGAGAATCTTCACTAAGCCCATGTAGGACTGCCATTTACTCACAGTGTCTGACACATTTCCTGCATCTGCCCATGACCCATTCTAACAAAGTATGAGATCTCTGCCCCCTCCCATTGCATTGGTTATTTTGCAGCCACTGATGCATAGAGGGGTGAGTCATGAGGGAAGCCAAATTTTCCATCTCGTTATCAGTGCACATAATACTATCCACTCATAAATCCCAAAGGCAGAAGAACCATACCACCAAGGGCTCCCTGGTCTGCTGTCAAAACTGCTTCGCCAGATGGACTATTTCTGCCTGTGTGTATATGGACAGTACCTTATGTGCTCAACCATCTGGATGGGGCTAGCCAGATTCCCCCCTGGTGCCATAGGCTCTGGGATTTCATCTGTTTGAGTACTGGGAGAGCCCACAGGGAACTCGGTTCCTCCTCCCACTCCAAATCATCCACTATAATTGGGGAGGGAGACCGCAGTGGCTCCATTGTTCAGAGGTCTTCCTCCAGGGCACAGACTTGAGCCTCCAAGGCTTCTGCTCCCTCTTGGAGCTCTCAAAACTTCACCTCCTCATAAAGCCCAATCTCCTCTCTCTCATGGAGTTCTTGTATCTTTGCTGCATTGTAAAATACAGTCTCCATCAGAGCTCACAAAGCTGTAAGAAACACCCAGCCCACGGCCTCTGCAGCTACCTGCACACTCTGCTTCTCCAGGGTTTCCCTTACCACCCACAGGACCTTCTCTACTAGATTGGGTGCACCACGAACATTGGGCCAGTCCTGGGGGGGATCCCAAACCTCAAGGAGTCCTGCCACCGAATATTGGTCCTGATGGCTCCATACTGTACTTCAATGAATTCTGCTGACTACACCAATTGTCCTGCAGCCTTTCAAGGCCAGACAGGTTCATATGGGAGTCAAGCAGATGGAAGAAAATTCACAGAGCTGTCGGGATGTCTGACATGCCTTTATTCCGGAGTGTGGCGATCCACACATGATGCAAGCTGAGAGTCACAAAGCAGGAAGTCCTGACTCCCTCATATACTAACACACAAAGCCAGTTAGGTGCCAATACTGAACTAGTTATGTAACATAGCTTCATTCTATGCATGTGGGCTCTTACTCAAGGTCACATGAACACTTCCAAGCCACAGTCACCTGGACATTCAGGTGAGGAACCCTGATTGACTTCATTTTCCCTACACGTGTTTTGTAAGAAATAGTGTTTGTTCTACTCAAAGGTGATATAGGAAGACATAGTTCTGAATCTGAATTGTTAAGCAAGAAAGCATCTTGGAAACCATTTGTCCAAATCCTCACTTCACACATAGGGAAAGCATCCCAAAAGAGAGGTATCTTGGCTATAGTGACATGGTTAGCAAGATCCAGGTATACATAAGTGTTTTTGTCACATCTTGTTCATTCTACCCTGCCATGTGATTAAATAAGTCAATTAACAATTTCTAAAGGTTTTTATTGGAAGCTAAAAATTTAGGAATATTTTAATACCCTTTAATACTGACAGCATGAAAATTCAGCAGTCTTACAAAACATATCCTCATATAACTATTGGAGACAGAATAAAGTCCAGGAGAAACCATTAGATACATTCACATTTGATTATATTTATTTAGGGGTTGGTATCAGAAATGATGAAATAAACATTTATCTTTTGGATTACCTATATGACAGCTCTTCATTAGCACCAATAGACAGTAGTTAATGGTTCACCCACTGTCATCCTTGGACTATGTGCAGACATGGAGATGTGGCCTCAAAGACAGATAATGAGAAACCACTTGTTTTTTGGCTCTGCTTATATTCTTGTAATGAAATTGGACTATGTATATCAAGCCTTGAAAAATTCACAATACTTTAATGAAGTTTACTACAACATATCTTCTGTACTTGGTGTTCCTGAATTTTTCTCTAAACCCTGTTCCAATAAACTCATCTTTATTTTTTATTTGTTTTATTTTTCCTATACCATTTATCCCCTTTATACCCTTTCTACCCCACCCAATACCCTCTGCTCCACAATCACCACACTGTTGACTGTTTCCATTAGTTAATTTTCTTTTTTCTCCATCCTTCCACCCCACCAACCCCACCCCTGCTAAGCTGTCACCCTACTATCTATAAATCTGACTCTGCTGCTTGTTAGTTCAGTTTGTTCATTAGAGTCCACATATGAGTGAAATCATATGGTGCTTGTCTTTCTCTGTCTGGCTTATTTCACTTAGCATGATGCTCTCCAAGTCCATTCATGTTATCTATAAATAAAATTTTCTTCTTTTTCACAGCTGAGTAATATACCATTGTGTAAATGACTCATAGTTGTTTTATCCACTCACATATTAATGGACATTTAGGCTACCTCCAAAATTCGGCTATTGTAAATAACACCAAAATGAACATAGGGGTGCTTATGTTCTTTCCAACTTGTGTTTCAGATTTCATTGTAGAAATTCCTAGAAGTGAAATCACTGGGGTATAAGGCAGTTCCATTTTTATTTATTTATTTATTTAGAATTTATTTATTTATTTTTAGAGAGAGGGAAGGGAGGGACAAAGAGAGGAGAGAAACATCATTGTGTGGTTGCCTCTCGTGCACCCCCCACTGGGGACCAGGCCTGCAACCCAGGCATGTGCCCTGACTGAGAGTCAAACCAATGATGCTCTGCTTTGCAGGCCAGTTCTCAATCCACTGAGCCACACCAGCCAGGGCTATTTTTTTTTAAGATTTTATTTATATGTTTTTATAAACGCCATATATGAGAGACCTACAGCCAACATCATACTCAATGGACAAAAACTTAGAGCTTTCCCACTAAGATCAGGAACAAGACAAGGATGCCCGCTTTCACCACTCCTATTCAACATAGTATTGGAAGTCCTAACCACAGCAATCAGACAAGAAAAAGAAATAAAAGGCATCCAAATTGGAAAGGAGAAAGTAAAACTGTCGTTGTTTGCAGATGAAATGATAGTGTACATAGAAAATCCTATAGACTTTACCAAAATACTACTCTACCTAATAAATGAGTTTGGCAAAACAGCGAGATATAAAGTCAATACTCAGAAATCAAAGGATTTTTTATAGCAACAATGAAATATCAGAAACAGAAATCAGGAAAAAAAAATCTCATTTGATATAGCAACAAGAAAAATAAAGTACCTAGGAATCAACCTAACCAAGGAGGTAAAAGACCTGTACTCAGAAAACTACACAACACTTTAGAAAGAAATTAAGGAAGACACAAAGAAATGGAAGCATGTACCATGCTCATGGATAGGAAGAATTAACATCATCAAAATGGCCATAGTACCCAAAGCAATTTATAGATTCAATGCAATCCCTATTAAAATACCAATGACATATTTCACAGATATAGAGCAAACATTTCAGAAATGTATATGACACCCTAAGCGACCCCAAAAAGCTGCAGCAATTTTGTGAAAGAAGAACAAAGCAGGAGGGATCACAATACCTGATATCA
>VMDR010020400.1:0-17601 GCA_007922815.1 Macrotus californicus
ACAACAAACTCACAGTTATTAACAACCGAACCTAAAACAAAAACAAAGACAAACTAAGCAAACAGCTAGAAGAGGAAAAGAATCACAGAAATGGAGATCACATGGAGGGTTATCATCAGGGGAATGAGTGGGGAGAGAGGGGGAAAATGTACAGGGAATGAGAAGCATAAATGGTAGGTAGAAGCTAGACAGGGGGAGGTTAAGAATAGTATAGGAAATGTAGAAGCCAAAGAACTTATGTATATGACCCATGGACATGAACTAAAGAGGGGGAATGCGGGTGGGAGGGGGTGAGCAGGGTGGAGGGGAACAAAAGGGGGAAAATGGGATAATTGTAATAGCATTATCAATAAAATATATTAAAAAATAATAATTACAAAAAAAGAGATAAGAATGAATAAGACATGCACAAGTCCTTTTTTGTTTGTGTCAGACTAGAATTTGTAAATCTCCCAGTGCATTGGGTACAAGGTCCTGCTGAATGGTCACAAGTGGCACTGATGGGAGCATGGAGCTCAGAGACTTCCAAAGCTCTGTGGGTACACCTGTATGGGTGTGTCCTACATAAGGAGTATATCTTCTCAGCCTAGGCTTCTAGGTAACTTACACATATCAGGAACATTGCCATTAAACAAGAGTATTAGATGAGGAATCAGGCACCAATTTTGCACAATTTTGGGATATAATTGGGGAAAATTAATCATTCTGCATCTCAGCTACTGGATTTATCAGATAAACACATAGCTGTGAAGAATCCAATGAGATAGTACATAAGAAAGTTCATTGAAAATTATATATGTTGTGAAAGTACATGATAAAAATTATGAAAGGGCAGCCCTTGCTGATGTAGCTCAGGGGATTGAGAGCAGGCCTGTGAACCAAAGGGTTGCTGGTTCGATTCCCAGTTAGGGCACATGCCTGGGTTGCAGGCCAGGTCCCCAGTTGAGGGCATATGGGGGCAACCACACATTGATGTTTCTCTCCCTTTCTTTCTCCTTCCCCTCCCCTCTCTCTAAAGAATAGATAAATAAAATCTTTTAAAAATTTATAAAAGGGCAAATATGTCCAGAACATCAGTAAGCTTCAGAATAAACTCAAAAAGGTCTACTTTTGCTTCAGTTAAAAAGAGTTAAAGGAGTTAATGAGGGTAACTACCCATGTGTGACTTCATTCTGTGGAGAGCAGAGATGGGAACCACTGAGATCACAAGTTTTAGGAATTAACTTGGAACATTTCCTGATCAGTGTTCAGCCCGATTGATGTAAATGACCTGGGCTCTCATTTAATTATTCCACAACGAATGAAGATCATCAGAGTGAAGATCACTCCTATATTTTATTTAGCACCACCAGTGATTGGGAGGAAAAGTCTTCTCCGCTTATCAAGTCGGCAGGGAGCTGCCTCTAGCAGAATTACAGCTTCTGCACAGCAGATCATAGACTCAGTTTACGCTTCAAGAAACTCTATTTAGTGGTGACTGCACGTAGGTCATTTTTTAAAACCTCACTGCACACAACCTGATCCTCTACTACTCAAACACATCAATTGTTATGATTCATTATTCTTCAAAGGCCTCAGGATGGTGTTCAATATTCCACTGGGAGCCTGGGAAATGAATCTTCTCCCTTCACTGAGTTATTAGGCAAGTTTTAACATGTCTTTTTATCAGCATGAGAGTCCCCAGAACCCAGCCTCTGTAAATTCAGAGAAGGGACCTTATATTTTACTGCTCATGGAAAGATGTTAGTCACACATCACTTGTTCCAACTATAGGCCCTCTCTTCTCTTGGTTACCTCCACCCTACCAGTCCAATCTTACCTATTCCCCAGGCCCAGAGTTCCATGTCCTTTATGAAGACTACAACTGAGGGGAAGTCTCTCCTCCAGTGGACTTTACAGAGCTCCTGTGAGGCACCTCTAGTCCTTAAACCATGTCTTCTCCCTCTTCTTTCTTGTCAAGCTATGATGCACTCTAACCTGTTTACTCCCACCTCCACATTCAGTCTCAAAAAAAAAATCTCTGAAAAGTCCTAAACATATCACAAGTCCCAACACTTCTAAAAACAACAACAACAAGCCTATAGCCCACAAGAGCAGTGATTTTCAATTGTGTATGTATATGGGGATGGGGAGGAATGGGGGCCATCAAATCTCCAAGGTAGATATGGCAGGAAGGGTGGGTGCGACAGGCATTGTTTGATGTGTCCTTCCACAGCTGCCTTATCTAACGACGTGATTCACTGCGCATGGCCAGCACCCCTATTTATTCACATTGTCCCAGTCTCCCAACTGGTTTTCTGACTTCCAGTCCTATTCCCCTAAACATGATCTCAATCAACCGGTTAACGGGTTAATGGTTTTACCTTGCTTGCTGAGTGACCTTGGTAAACGCAACACCGACCTCTGTTAAATCCTTCAGGGTCTCTCCTTCCCCTTGCGGGTTAAGTCCAAATTTCTCAGAAAGTTGAAGAAGGCTGCCTCTTCTGTTCTTATCTCTCCCCACCTTCTAGTCCCTTCTTTCTGCATTCTCTGATCCCATCCTCCTTTCCTAGCCCAGATGTTGTTCTGCAGCAAGATTTGCAGCTTTCTAAATGGTTCGTCATTTCTTTCGAGTTTTTGCAAAAGCTGTTCTTCCTGGCTGACTCTCGCACCACCTTACCTGACTAAATAGGTTACTAAACTTCCGTCTTTTAAAAACCTCTTCCAGATCACTTCCTCCTTTGTGGCTCCCTTTGACCTCTGAAGTTTTTTAGGAGCCTCCCATTAGCGCTAACATCATCATGGTTCCTATAACAATCCCCCACACATCATGACCTTCTCTCACCAACTCCCCGGACTCAGCTCTTTAAACCAAAGAAGGAGTCTTATTTTTAGTTTTTTTCTTCTTCTTTCTTCTTTCTTTTCCTTTTCACAATATTTATATTTTGTTTTCTTTGTATCCTCAATATCTAGCATTTTGTTTAGCCCTGGGGAATGGATGACTAAGTAAATGAATGGGCAAATAATAAGATATTTCAAAAATTTTTTCAAAAAGTAAAATGAGACAGTGCAGTGCTGCGAAAAGGTTGTGAAACTCACATTCAACAGTTTTGTGAATCTGGACAAATCAAAGTAGAGTACTTTGGGGCCAGCCTCCCAAGTTTTATATTAAGATTATTTTAACATTCTCTATCTACCTCTTCAAGTTTCTGTCAGAACAGACTAGCTTCTATAATTAAAAGCTATGTGACATTACGATTAATTAATTCCAACTGGTTACTTCATTTCCTGACTCTCCCAAAACACTCCGGATTATGAGTTTTCAACTTTAGGGTCAGAGAGAGCTGAGATCATGTCTACTTGTTATTTTCCAACTAATTGCCTCTTATTTAATTTCTCTAGGCCTCACATTTTCCAGCTGTGAAACAATAATGACCACCTCATTGGTTTTTGTGGCTACTAAATGGGATAATATTGTACACATAAAATATATAGCTTAATTAACGCCTAGTGCTAATTAGAGCTTAATTAACAATTCTTCTTCCTCTTCCTCCTTTAAATTATTATAGTTATTATTATTACACTACGCATCTAATACATAACTAATACATTAAAATTAAGTAGCTAAAAACTTTTTGTATGCAGGGACCGAATTTCTAACTTTGCTTCCCAGCCAACATGTAGCGGAAGAAGGAAGCGGAGCTCAGTAAGAAAAGATCAGTTTCCTCCAGCACCTGGCAGAGTGCTCCACTTTTGTCTTGTTACTCTGCCACTGAAGGTGATATTTTGCCCTATGCAGTCAGTTATAAGGTCTCCTACACAGAGCAGTGACAAAGCCTACAACAGCCAATGACCTTCCTTCCCTGCTGTTTCCACTGCAGAATCATATTGCAATAAAAAAAATAAAGGGGACATCTCCTTTTATTGAATTATGACAAATTTTCAACTGAGTTACTCCTCTTGGAACTTAGGAGTGTCCTACTTTCCCCTCCAATGACACCACCACTGAGATAACATGTGACACCTCCCAGGGACCCATTAGAACTAAAGAGAAGGTTAAGACTGTGCCATATCCATCAGCAGTTCCTTTTGCTTAAGAAGAAAAATCACTTTCCCTCATCTCCTCAGTCTATATCTCTCTGTTCTAAGGATCTTTTTGTTCTGCTGGCCAGGAAAACATCTACAGGCAAAAGCCCATGGAAAGCAACAGGGACAACAACAATCTTCCCCCCATCTTTCTTCCTTCCCTCTCTTTCATATATGTATTTATTGAATATCTACTATGTTCTGGCCACTGGGCAATGCTGAGAAGACAGAGACCTGACTCCTATTGAATTAGGCAGGGACATGACATAAAGCACCTATGTTATTAAATATTCCAAGTTGAACAAGTGACAACCAACTGATACTTTAAATGCTCCAATAACACATGCTATCTAAAGCTGAACTTCAATGATACATATTATTTCTGGAGGCTGGCAGTCCTTTAGCAATGGACTATTGCAGCTCCAGCTACAGGGAGAGAAAGGGATAATGCGTAATATGTATTGAGCATTCATTACGTACCAGGTACTCTGCTATGCCCTTTTCAAGTCTTCTCAGTTCATTGTCACACAAACACAAAAATCCACATGTGGTAATACGCTTATTATTATACCCATTTTAGAGAAGAGGAAACAGACTCAGGGTCTGTTCAAAGACCCTGACAATTTGCTCAAAGTCATACTGTGAGAAGCTGGCCTTGAACCCAGGCTCCTGGCTGTAGAGCACATGTGTACAGACATAGAAACTGACACATTATCTCCAAAAATGCTTCAGAAAAACTTATTAAAGGAGTGAATAATGAGTATCATGATTTTGAAAATCAAATTGCATCAACACATTACAGCATCACTAAATTGCCAAATTTCTAGAGAGCTTGATTTGCTTTGTTCATTTTTCAGTAAATAATGGAAATAAGTCCTTCATCTTCCAAAAGGAGAACATCTATAATAGGTCCTGCTAAAGATGTCAATCATATATTTAGGGAATTTGCAGAGAAACTTCCTTCAGTGTTCAATTGTCTAAAAATTGCCATTGTTATTGTTGTTTAAAACAAAGAGAACACCTGGTACTTCCACTTCATCTTGTCTCAGGTTGAGATTTGTAGGGAAAACATCAGATATCAGACCAACTCCTAGGAAAACTACTTTGACTAACCAAGAGAACAATTCTTTCCATGAAAGCAATTTATCTTGCAGGATTTTGAAGCATATCATACTTAATTTGAGAGAGTAAAAAAAATTGCTTTCTTTTCTTCTCCTATTCTAGTAAACTTTATCAGGATTTCCTGTGTCCATAACCCCAATCGTTCATTTTAAAAGAGAAAATATCCAAACTTTCTGGAATGTAGCATAACTCTACTAAGTTAACTATTAAGAGTGGGGGCAGGGGAGGAGAGGGAGAGAGAGAGAGAGAGAGAGAGAGAGAGAGAGAGAGAGAGAGCACAAAGGCAGGATTGAAACTCCTCTCAAACATAAGGAAGACAAGGGCAGGTTGTCACTAGGAAAGGAAAAGTATCACATCCTAGGCGCGCCTGTCTTTTCTCACTTCTCTGTCTTTCCTTGTCATTGCCACTCCAGGAAGGAGGGGAGAAGAATTCCTGCCAAACAATGCATTTTTATCAATTTAAGGCCGGTGAGAAGCGTGCATGCTTGAGGCACAGGGAACCAGTAGAAATGGGCAACAGGACACCAAATGTAGTTGTAATCCAGGCTACTGCATGCATCAACAAAACCAATTTGAAATAAGCGTATTAAGAATAGCAAGGCACTTGCAGAGTATTTCAGCCTTGCATCTTGTTTTAAGTATCTCACAAAAACCTGAGTATCAGAGTGGTGGAAAGAGAAGTAGCTGAAAACAATAATAACAACTGTGAGCCAGCATTTTTTTAAGCCTTCACAAGCTCAACAGAGCAGGAGCTACTGTGAGACAGACAAATTGATGCATGCCAGCGATATCGTAAATTAATTCCTTGCCATTAATCACATGCAAAACCAAAGTTCAACAGTCTCAGTGACTGATTGGTCTTTGCACCTAGGAGAGGGAGGAAATTTTGAATGACTAGGCCCTTTGCATCTGGGTAGGTATTTAGTTAGAGGTCATGTGCCACAGCAAAGCTCTGAACCATCATGAATTACAGCCTTGCTCATTTTGTAAGAAGATTAATAAACATGAAAGAAGGATTTTTATAGATTATTTTATTTCATATTTCTTCCAAGAACCACAGAAATCAGAGAGGGAGAACCAGAAAAGAGAAGTTTCTATCAGAAGAAACAGGAATGCGTATTCCTGGCTGAATACTGTACTACTGAATCACAGAAGAAAGCCCCTAAGTTTTCATTTTTAGCAAACTCCCATCACAGGGATAGGCAGTATCCTTGAGTGAAGAAACAACAGAGGACAGAAAATTGGTGTGGGGAGTTGGTGGGGTGTTTGGGCAAAACAGGTTCACTGGCTTTGTTGGATGGTGAACAAGGCTTTAGGATTTAACGAAGTTCCACAGTCCTTCTCCTGTTAATAATGGAGTATATTAGGATTAATCTCACCTAGACTGGATGACATTAATTAACATGGTTTGTTGCTGCCCAACCTCACCTATGAAAGTTTCAAGGACAGTCTTTTTAAGGTAAACTCTCATAGGTAGACAACTGGTCACCAAACAGTCAGTTATCAGCATTGTTTCTCTTGTTCAGATACGTGGATTACAAGGACAATCCTATTGGACAGGATACGAAGTCCAGCATCACTAAATACTAAGCGAACACTAATTAGTGAAAGTCATACCTGAATAAAACTGACAATAGATTTGTCTAAAGGAATGAACCAGTACCTCTGTCCATACCAAGATGTTTCAAAGTTGGGAAAACAATTTTAAAACCTTTAAATAAAATCAAAATTAATGAAAGATCGTGAATACATTGACTAGACAAAGGACTCCTGATCTTGACTATCATGAGAATTTAGACAAATAAGTTAGTTAATTTCAAGGACCCCTACAAGCTGCAGGCAGTTGCACAGGGAACTAACTGGTCTAGGTCCTGCTTAGCCAAAGTTGAGAGACTGCCCAGCCATCATAACCCTGGGGAAAGTGCACAAACAGTGTGGGAGCATGTGGCTTAATACTAAAATAAAAAATGCCTTAGGTTGCGCAGTTATATGTAGTTTAATGTACTGGTTTAATTGGTTTTACACAATAACAAATCTTTATTACCACGTATAATACCTTGTATTTTAATCAGTCATCTTTACAACTGTCCCCACCACTAGATTGTAAATTTGACTGTAGAGTGAATTCATTAATTTTAAAATCTAAAGTGTCCAGTATTTGTGTGGTGCTGTACAAATTTTCAATAAATGCTTACCAAATCCACCTGTCTTTCTAAATGTTTTTTTTGCAGAAAGAATTTGCATCGGACAATTCAATAACCATTAATGTTGTGACTACTAGATTTCTGGCATTGTGCTAAGGTAAGACACCGGGGAGGCAAGCATGAAGAGAAAATAGTTTCTGCCCTTGAGAAGGTCATACACAGTCTAGTAGGTGAGAGAATATATGATGATATCACAATGCTATGACAAATGTCTTTGCTAAACACCAACTATTCCTTTAAAACAAATAATTCTCTGAGTAATATATTCAGATTTTCATATGTGGAGTTTGTTTGAATTTACCTATGCAATGTAATTTACATTACTAAGGCATTTTAACTCATGCCCATGCAAATAAAACAAATTAGGACACACAATTAATATTTGTTTTATTATAAACATACTCACATATATAGTTGCCTACTAAAGAAACTTTAGAAGAATTCAGATTTTCATTTGTGAGTGCTAAATTTTATCAGATAGTAGAAACCTGGCTTATAATTTATCATACTCTCCCTTTATTGATATAAAGACAAATTACAAAAACACCAACTGTATTTCTTATTCTAAACAGGATTTCTGCCCTGAATTTCTGCCCAGGCTTGGTGACTGTGCATTATTCCAAATATGCACCTGACCCCATTTCTCATGAATCTGATATGGTTCTTTCCCACACGAGGATAACACTGAGATTCTTAGCCAATATTTTTAAGTAAGCAGAAGAAGTATGTGGAATGTCCTAATGAAATGACATTGAATTCAGAGATAAAGAGATAGAAATATTTTTTTAAAGATTTTATGTATTTATTTTTAGAGAGAGGGGAACGGAAGGAGAAGGAGAGGGAGAAAGGTCAGTGTTTGAGAGAAACATCAGTTGTCTCTCACATGCCCCCAACTGGGGACCTGGCCCACAACCCAGGCATGTGCCCTGACCGGGAATCAAACTTCCAACCTTTCGGATTACAGGCAGGCATTCAATCCACTGAGCCACACCAGGCAGGGCATCTTAGTTGAAAATTGTAAGCAATCAATCTATTTGGACTTCTTCATTTCTTTTGTAACAGGAAAGCATTTAGCTAGGAGGTCTCCAATGTCACACAGCTCTGTCTTTAGGATGAACAGTGAGTAAGTATCCCCAGAGAAGATTTTATATGGAAGAAATGGCTTGTTGCAGCTGAGTCACTGACAATTTCCATATGGTATGTTCTCACCCCTAGGGAGACTCCTTTCCATAGTGAGAGCTCACAACTCCATCATCCTCACACTTTACAGCCACTCCCTCATCAAAGTCCTATTTGGATTTAAGAATATCAACTGGTAAAGCTACAGCCACCACAAACAACAACAACACCCACCCACACATAGCCTGAACTTGAAGCCAAAACTTTTTTGGAGATTTTTCAGGACATGGTCTCAGCTATTCGGCTTCCTGGAAAATAAAGCAGATGGCAAGTGTTAACACCTCATGTTTTCCTAAAAACGAGTACAGAAAAAAAATTGTAAATTGTTCTTTAAAAATAAATTTATGAGGCTTTGATAATGAATGCTGAGGGATAAAGCCATGATTTCTGGGCGTTGCATAAGAGACTCCCCTTTTTCCTCAAGAGTAGGTATCTGCACTAAAGAATGCCAAAGGTGTCTCTTCCAACTCCAGAGGGCGGCCTTTAAAATCTGCAGCTAAACAACGGCCCACCAAGGCGAGCCTATAAGATCACAGATGGGTTATCAACTCAATCACAGACATTCCCCTAATCTCCAGCAAGGAAACCTGCTGTCTCTCTAATGTGCTAACGTCATTCCCCTGGGGCAAGTTCTGATTTCTCTGGGTGTCTTATTCACAGATATATTATACATTTTAGGAAATGCAAATGTAGGATAAAATCAGTCAAAAACAGTTTAAAAGAGATGGGGTGAGAAATCTGTATTTATTTTCCCAAGGTTTCTCACTCCTTTGCAGAATGAGATTCTAGCTTTAGAGACATTAAGAAACCAGTAACCACGGGACCCGTTGCCTGGAAACAGCCTGATTACAACCAACTCACTCATCTGAAAGGAAATTCTACCTGATCCTTTAGGACCATTTGTCAAGCCTTATTATGATGATAAAGAAAATTTATACTTCCGTAAAGCATTCAAAAATTATTACCATGAAACTGAAAAAGCTGGGCATCTGCTTTGGGGAAGAAATGGGAAATTAACATGACTACCCAGTGTCAAATACTGATAGCCTAGACAAAATAAAGGAAAATTAGTTCAGCACCATGCACAGAATTCAGAAATCAAAAATCCAAATCCAGTGCTGAACAAATAATGTCTGGGAATTGTTCTGTCTGCCATGGGAGTTAGAAGCCAAGGTAACCAGAAAGCCACTAATGAAGAGCATTTGTATTTTGCAGCAGCTCTGCTTAACTTGACTTCCTTATGTATCTACAGCACAGCTTTCAATCAGATGCTGCCATTAACAGCTGCTTTGAAACTAACACCAGTTGGTTTTGTTGTGCCCTGACAGGTGGACAAGATTTTTCAGGGTAATAACATTATAAAAACATGGCAGAAGTTCAGCAAAATCTAGAATGTCTAAAACAACTTTTAAAAGTCATTAATGATTGGTCTCAGAAAATAGGATTTTCTTTATTCTAGTGAAAACATTTTTCACAGCTACATGAGTGTATATGTGTATGTAGATATATATGTATATATCTGCATGTATACATATATACATACAAATATATTTAATTACAGATGAATGGGTGGATGCATGGATGAATGGATAGACAGTTTTTTTTTTTCCCCCAAGCATATTCAAGCATAGCAGGAGGATAAGGATGCATTAGTGAGTCCTGGCTCCACTAAAATATTTTTCTTGTTATTGATCCACTCATAGTTACATTAGACTACAGAGCATGTCACATGGCAGTTCCGATGTGGCCTGGGACCCACCTTAAATTGGGCTTTGCCATTGCTTAAATCCATGATTAATATCTAGACACGTCTATCACACTCTGGCTGGAGAACAGGGATGCGTGTTTTAGCGAAACTCAAGTATCATCACTTTTAATTAAATGTTTTTTTTCTCAGTTATAGAAAATAAGTTCAGTCCATTCTTTAACTGTAGAGGAATGCTCAATACTCTACCACAGCAGAGATTGTGGAGAGTAAAGTTTCTCTCTTACAGTAGCTATAAGTACTAATGGAAGTAAACCATTTTTACTTTGAAAGGACTATTTCTAAATTCTTCAGATATTCCACATACATCCGCAGTACTCTCAAATATTTCCCGAGTAAAGTGTAGGCCTTCCAGACCTCAGGTCATGGGGAAATGTCTTCATTACTTTTGAACCTTTGGTACTTATCTCAGGCATAGCATACAGTGGACACTAATTAAATCTCTACGGAACTGGACCAGGCATCAATATCATAAAGATAACGAATAATACTGAGATAGAAGTATAAAGAAAAATAGGTTACGAATTGCTCTGAAGAGAGAAGAAACGATGATGTCCCACCACTCTGGACAGATGATGGTGGAAGATTACATGGGAAACAAAGAAAATCACCAAAAGAAACTTTCTGATGATCTGTACTTTTCACCTCCAACTACCCATGCCATTCACCCCATATGGTATTGTCATACTTATATTCCCAAACCTCCAAATCCCTATATTCCTCAACTTCTTAAGAACATACAACAAAATAATGACCAAATGAGTGAATAAAATAAACTTCGTCCTCAAGAAAAAATTTGCCTCGGTTGATATAACACATATTTTAAA
The DNA here is from genome assembly GCA_007922815.1 of Macrotus californicus. Lineage (NCBI taxonomy): Eukaryota > Metazoa > Chordata > Mammalia > Chiroptera > Phyllostomidae > Macrotus > Macrotus californicus. The sequence continues at coordinate 11,163 of VMDR010020400.1, forward strand.
AATATGATTGAAAGAAAAGACCTTTGTGAACTGAACTGTCAGTAGAAGCTGACATAAGAGAAGGGATTTGAACCAGGCCTATTTACTTAAAGGAATAAAAAAGCAGAGGCAGGCCATTCCTCATTAGGTAAGACACAGAAGAAGAACAGAGAAATGAGAATTTGAATAGTACATTACAAAAACTACAAAGTTACATTTGGAGAAAGATTATTGATAAGAATAAGAGTTTTCATCAGAACCCTGGGTTTTATGAGGCATTTTTTCATGAACAAAGTACAGGTGTATCTTAGAGATATTGCAGGTTCAGTTCTAGACCCTCACCATGAAACAAATAATGCAATAAAGTCAGTTGCACACATTTTTTGGTTTTTCACTGCATATAAAAGTTATGTGTACATTATACTATAGTCTATTAAGTGTGAAAGATCATTGTGTCTAAAAAAATACACATACCTCAATTTTAAAACATTTTATTGCTAAAAACTGTTAACCATTACCTGAGCCTTGAGCAGCTGTGATCTTTTCTGCAGGTGGAGAGCCTTGCCTTAATGTTCATGGCTGCCGACGGGTCAGCGTGGTGGCTGCTGAAGGTCAAGTAGCTGTGGCAATTTCTTAAAATAAGACAAAATGAAGTTTGCTGCATCAGTTGACTCTTCCTTTCATGAATGGTTCCTCTGTACCACGTGATTCTGTTTGATAGCATTTTGCCCACAGAACTTCTCTCAAAATTGGAGCCAATACTCTCAAACCCTGATGCTGCTTTATCAACTAAGTTCATGTAATATTTTCAATCCTTTGTGGTCATTTCAACAATCTTCACAGCATCTTCACCAGGAGTAGATTCCATCTCAACAAACTACTTGTTTGCTCACCCATTAAAAAATAAACTTGTCATCCATTAAAATTTTATCATGAGATTGCAGCAATCCAGTCACATCTTCAGGCTCCACTTCCAATTCTAGTTCTCTTGCTATTTCCACCACATCTGCAGGTACTTCCTTCACTGAAGTCTCGAATCCCTGAAAGTCATCCATGAGGGTTGAGAAGCTGGAATTGACTTCTTTCAAAGTGCTGTTAATGTGGACATTTTAACTTCTTCCCTTGAATTACAAGTGTTCTTCAAAACATCTAGAAGGGTGAATGAACCCTTTCCAGAAGGTTTTCAATTTATTTTACCCAGATCCATCAGAGGAATCACTATCTATGGCAACTAGAGCCAAGTAAATGCATTTCTTAAAAAAAATAAGACTTGAAACTCAAAATTGCTCCTTGATCCATGCGTGGCAGAGTCGGGGTTCTGTTAGCAGGCAGGAAAGCAACATTAATCTCTGTACATTTCCATCAGAGCTCTTGGGCTACCAAGTGCATTGTCAATGAGCAGTTGTATTCTGAAAGGAATCTTTTTTTCTGAGCAGTAGATCTCAATAACTAGCTTAAAATATTTAGTAAGCCATTTTGTAAAACATATGTGCTGTCATCCAGGCTTTTATATTTCATTTATACAGAACAGGGAGAGTAGCTTTGGCATAATTCTTAAGGGCCCTAGACTTTTCGTGATGGGAAAATACCACTGGCTTCAATGGAAACTCTCCAGCTGTCTAGCCCCTAACAAGAGAGTCAGCCTGTTCTTTGAAGCTTTAAAGCCAGGCGTTGACTTCTCTCTAGCTATTAAAGTTCTAGATGGCATCTTCTTTCAATATAAGACTGCTTTGTCTACATTGAAAATCTGTTGTTTACTGTAGACACCTTCATTTATTATCTTGGCTAGATCTTCTGAATAATTTGCTGCAGCTTCTACATCAACTTACACTTTCATATTACGGAGACAGTTTCTTTTCTTAAACCTCACGAACCAACCTCTGCTAGCTTCAAACCTTTCTTCTACAGCTTTCTCACCTCTACCTGCCTTCACAGAATTGAAGAAAGTTAGGGCTTTGCTCTGGGTTACTCTTTGACTTAAGAAAATGTGGCTGGTTTGATCTTCTGTTCAGACCACTTAAACTTTTTCTGTATTGGCAATAATGTTGTTTCACTTTCTTATTATTCATTCACTGAAGTAATTTCCTTGAAGAACTTTTCCTATGCATTCACAACGTGGCTACCTTTTTGGCTTAAGAAGCCTACCCTTCGACCTATCTTGGCTTTTGACATACCTTCACTAAGTTTAATACTTTCTAGATTTTTATTTAAATTGAGAGTCATAAGACTCTTCTTTTCTCTTGAACACTTAAGAGGCCATTATAGAGTTATTAATAGACCTAATTTCAATATTGTGTCTCAAGGAATAGGGAGGCCCATAGAGAGGCAGAGAGACGGAGGAGAGGCTGGTCAGCAGAGCTGTCAGAATATAATGTTTATGAAGTTTGTTGTCTTATATTGGCACAGTTTGTGGTGTCCCAAACAATGACCAGAGTAGCATCAAAGATCACTGATCACAGATTACCATAACAAATATAGTAATAATGAAAAAGTTTGAAATATTGTGAGAATTAGCAAAATATGACACACAGACATGAAAGTGAGCAAATGATATCAGAAAAATGACACCACAAGACTTGTTCAATGCAGGGTTGCCACAGACTCTCCATTAGTTAAAAAAAAAAAAAGCAATTACTGCAAAGTGCAATAAAATGAAGTACAATAAAACAATATATGCCTTTATTAAAAAGAATGCTATGAGTGTCCAGAAATGCTCAGTATAGGGCTATTGGTGAAACAGCGAGCATTTAGAGTAGACTTGAGAATGTCCATTCATTCATTAAGTGTTTTTTAAGCATCTATTATGTTCTAGCCACTGGAGCAAAAGCAGTAAACAGAGAGAATCTCTGCCCTGGCAAAACTGACATGGGTGGAAAGAGGGTATGGATGGTAATAAAATAAACAAATAGGTAATAAAAAGGCCAGGTGGTAACAACTGCTGAAGTAGGGAAAGTAGCCCTGGCTGGTATGGCTCAGTGGACTGAGTGCTGGCCTGCGAACCAAAGGCACATGCCTGGGTTGTAGGCCAGGTCCCCAGTATGGAGTGCATGAGAGGCAACTACACGTTGATATTTCTTTTCCTTTCTTTCTCCTTCCCTTCCCATCTATCTAAAAATAAAATAAATAAAATATATATATATATAAAATAGGGTAAGTAAGGGCCTTTGAGAATGGAACCATGTATTTTAAAGTATTAAAATGTTATTATACCCCCAAAATATCTGGCATAGGTATGAGCATATAACAGATAATAAAGAAATACTAGCTGACAGGGGTACTGACTGCTGACTAAGAGTCCTGGGTTCACTGAAATACAAACTTTCTCAAATTCAGATTTGACAATAAAGTAGAATTTCTTACTATTATTGCAGCTTGTGCATTTTTTAGAAAGAATTTATTTATTTTTAGAGAGAGGGGAAGGAAAGGAGAAAGAGACAGAGAGAAACAGCAATGTGTGGTTGCCTCTCACACTCCCTCATCTGGGGACCTGGCCCAGGATGGACCAGGCATGTGCCCTGACTGGGAATTGAACTGGTGACCCTTTGGTTCTCAGGCCCACACTCAATTCACTGAGCTATGCCAGCCAGGGCATGAAGTAGAACTTCTTAATGTTCTTGCCAAATGCATAAATGCCTGGTCTCAACCCCACTCAACTTAATAGGTGAGGATTTCTGGAATGGGCTCCATCAGGATACAAAGTGGGTTGTGGTCATTCTTTCCACCTTTGTCTAGGGCAAGCTGCTGATAATGAGCAAGAAGTATTCCTTAAATATTTGTTAGGTAATGTGCCTACCATGGTACTAGGTGATATAAAGACAAAATAATAAAAGATGTTCATGATAATTGACTTTCTTATCTTAAAATATCAAACATGAGATATATAGGGAAAATATTGCTATGAGAAATGTTAGAGATTTTGCTGCTTGTTTTCTTCTAGGAATTTTGTGGTTTGAAGTCTTACATCTGAGTCTTTAATCCATTATACATTTATTCTTATATATGGTGTAAGAGGGTGGTCTACTTTTATTTTTGTATGTACCTATCCAATACAGAGAAAAATAAATACCATATTATTTCACTATATGTGGACTTTCAAGAACAAAATAAATTAACATAAAAGTTAGAAACAGACTCATAGATACAGAGAGTAGACTGATGGTTGCCAGAGGGAGAGGGGTTGGGGGATGGGTAAAAAGGTGAAAGGATTAAGAAGAACAAATTGGTAGTAGCAAAATAGTCATGAGGATGTAAACTACAGCATAGGGAATACAGTCAATAATATTGTAATAACTATGCAAGGTGGCAGTAGGGTACTGGATACAGCGGGGAGATCACTTTGTAAAGCATATGATTGCCTCACCATTGCACAATACACCTGAAATTATTAGAAAATAATATTGAGTGTAAACTGTAATTAAAATAAAATATTTAGCCCCCAAAAATAAATCAAACATGAAAACATACTTAAAGTCCGAAAAAGATCAGGAGACATTGAAATGACATCAAAATAAACTTGGCTTTATACAAAATGGACAAAGGAGTACAGGGGCTCCTATAATGTGAGAAACTTAAAAAAATTAAAAAATGGTCACTTGTTGAAATGCTTGTGCTGTCATGACTCATTGAGTTTTCTAAATCTTATCAGAGCAAGACATATGGATGTGATTTTCCAACTGCAATAGTCCGTATGTCCTGCCCCATCCTTGGTCATTGGTCAAATTTCCCGTATCTCAAATGCCATTCCTCAAATATAAGCTGATGCCTACACGGTGTACCTGATGCCCAGGTACAAAACTAGCTGGCCCATGTGGGGAAGAGCTATATGAGGTAGGACGTTATCGCTTCTCTGAGTTAACATCCATAGGCTGTAGGTGTTCTGTTGGGCATGTGTGAGGAGGCTAAGCTCAATGGCCTACAGACAAGGACAAAAGAAGAGCCTTGCCTGCATATTGCCAAATAGAGAGCCATGCATTTACTTGGTAATGAGGACATAGTTTCCTTTTTCTACTATGCTCTGTTCTTACCAAAAATGTATTGGTAAAAGGTACTATTAAATCCTAGCAATAAGCTTCACCTCCTTTACCCATGAGAACATTTCTTGTTTCTACTATATTATAGCAATTTGAACTTTATAATATTTCAATCCTTCTCATCTCCATTATTAGCCCCACTCTATTCGGTAGAAAAGCCCTTCCTTCTTCTTATTAATTCCATGTATTGAACTCCATCAACCTTTGCTCAAAGGTCTCTCTTCAGATATTAGATCTTGTTTTGGTCCTTTATCTGTAGCTCTTGACATTTATTATTATTTTTCAATGAGCCACAGAAAGGGTATAAGGAGTCAAATGTTTTCACAGGCAAACCTATATTCCTCCCCCCTTGCAAGAGAGGGATATGGATAGAAAGAAAAGCTGCCAGACAGGAGGCCTGAAATAAATGACCTGCACCACCCATAGATGAATTCCACCTCTTCTTTGAGAATGTTTCATAAGGGAGAATCAATAAAAGCTGAATCTGAAACATTGGTGCAATGGAGTAGCTAAGCTCATTGAGCTCCCAAGCTAATCCTGTGTTCTCAGAAGCTCTCAGTGCAAATCCCTTCATCTTTGCTCAGGGGGATGAGCTCACTACATAAATTGTCCTGTTTTTTGACCTCAAAATCCAGGTGGGACAGGATTGGGGGTAGCAGAAGTAACAAGAAATGATTTCTAGGCCATTTGTTCTAACTCGGTACTTTGGCAAAGGAAAAGACAGGTCACGTTTCCCTGGCCCTGAGCTGGGTCACACAGCTGGAGTCACACTATGCTCAACACAAATGTCTTTCCCTCACCCACAGGCAACAGAAAGCCTGAGACAGAGCGCTGCCAAAGAGCAGGCAAGCTGCCCCTGGCCATTCTCGTTATCTGGGCTCCCTGGTAAGGTAGCCCCATATAACCTGGCCACTAAATTAACCTTCATAGCAGCTTCTGCCTTTTCCCTATGACTACCCGATTAACGTGTTCAACTAAAATACAACAAAGACCAAAATGAAAGTAAATAGTTTAAGATGCAGTATTTTCACTTATAGAGGATTTGAAGACTCACATATTGTTTGTTCCCTTTAATAATATTGTTGCCTTACAGAAAAATACTCTCTTGAATATTAAAATTTCATCACCATCCACAAAGAAACATTCTTTTTTTTCAAACAAGCGAGAGAGCGAGCGAGAGAGAGAGAGAGATTAAGTTTACTAAAAGCTCCCAAATATCTGCACTGAACATAAAATTGAACACATTTCAGATGGGTTAATTTGAAGACATTTAATAAATCTGAATAATATTCCTGTCATCTTATTTCAGTTTCTTTAATCTTATAGAATTCTCTGAAGTACCTCTAAACAATAGTTGTATATGTATGACACATTAAAGATGTATATGCTTATTTTTGAGGCTGTATTTTAGATGTTTGTAAATTCCCCTT
>VMDR010020401.1:0-17590 GCA_007922815.1 Macrotus californicus
CTTAGGTTGCTTCCAGCACTTGGCTATTGTAAATTGTGCTGCTATGGACATGGGGGTGCATAGGTTCTTTTGGATTGGTGTTTCAGGGCTCTTAGGGTATGATCCCAGCAGTGGAATTGCTGGAAGTCATATACTTTTTATGGCTCAAGTGACCCACCAAAGCTTCCCCATACCCTAGATCTCACCCTGCAATACTCCCAAGATGAGAGCTGTTATACCAGAGTGATAAAGTATCAGGTAATGCTCTTTTCCTGTTGTAGGGGATTCTGCTGAGGCCTAAAGAAGAAGGGAAAAGGCACTGCCAGAGTCAGCAGCTGGAGCCAGCCACTCCCCAAAGGGTTGATGGAAGAGCACTGGTCCAAGAACCAGCAATTCTGCCTCCCTACTGCCCACCCCACTCCCAGGCATTATAAGATGATGATCAGGTGGGAGACGGGAAAGTGGTCTCTTCTCAAACTCTGGACAGGAAAGGAGCCTTGCCTCTGTTTTTGTCTGTTTAAATAGATCTGTCCTAGGCTGACCAAGGGAAAGGAGAATTGAGAGACATGGCAGGCAGAGAGGGGTCAATACAGGAGCATGCTAGACACCCACTACTTGGCATAAATATCTCCTAAAGGGAGGGCAACATGGAAGGCCACTGGTGGGAATGACTGTCTTTCTGGTAGACCTCGCAGGAAAGAGCTACCTGCTGGATGAGGGATTGCTGTTCCCTCTGCCTGGAATACGCTTTTCACTAGGCTCCTTCCTGTCATTCATTAATCAGCTCAAATGTCATCTCCTCAGAGAGAACTTTGCCCTCTGGATCTCACGCTCCAGAACAAGAATCTTCATTCAATTGGGAGGGCAGGGCATGGGGAATGGAGGATCAGAAAGTGCACCTAGGTATTTCTTTTATCACCACAGAGGTAGTCCTCAATAGCCTCAGTTTTGAGATCTAGAGAACACAATTAGAATATGAAACTTCCTCTAGGATGTCTGGGAAGTATGAGGGTAGAGAGTGACTAGGACAAAGGAAGTACTTAAAGATATTTCAATTACACAGTTCAAATATTTAAATACCAAAGAAAGTGGAGAGGATTACTAGACAGTTCACTGGTAGGAACATCCCCATTCCCACTGCCAGTGGTTTTGTACATGGGAACAGGCAGGTACTAGGTGCTAAAATTTTTTTCTTATTATCAAGAAATTGAAATCAGTTTTACCATGACAAACTACTTCTTGAAGCTTGATATTTTGTTTAAATAAGTGAAACATCTAGTATTTTTCATCTGACTCTTTACAAACACTCCAGGGTTAAAATTTGCACTTTAAAGGTAGTCTTTTCAGATCCAACTTCCAGGTAACAACAGCCTTGTGCTACCGTGATTTTAATGTTTGGCATTAATTTAAAGAGCAGACAAGTCCTACCGGAAAAGATGTTTTCCGTAAACTTTTTTACCTCTCAACCGTATACATACAACTCTATGTACATGTCAGTATTTTTTAAAAGATTTTATTTATTTATTTTGAGAGAAAGGAAGGGAGAGAGGGAAACATTGATGTGTGAGAGAAACATCAGTTGCCTCTCACACGTTCCCAACTGGGGACTTAACCCACAGCCAGGCACGTGCCCTGACCAGGAGTCGAACTGGTGAACTTTCAGTTTTCAGGATGACACCCAACCCACTGAGCCACACCAGTCAGGGCTACATGTTGGTACCTTTTAGTGCCCTATCACTGCCATCACGTTCTTATTGCATTCCTCAAATCCTAGTCACATTCATGGCATGGTTTCTATGGACTATTTAAAATGGTTTGGATATAGCTTAAATTGTTTTGAGTTAAAGGCAGGAAAGCAAGCCACGCTCAATAAATATGTGTGTGTAAAAGTTTTTATATTAATAGATTCTCTATGTATGTGTAAATATAAATTTGAAAATAATGCGTATCAAGATATTCAAATGTGAACCCTTCAAATGGACTTTTTCATAGAGTCCAATATGTTATTTACCTTACATATACTCTTCTGTGTAAACTAAAAGGTAACCATCAACACCTGTAAAAAGAGCAGGAGTGAGTGAGTTGCATGAGATACTTAGAAGAAATAATTAGAGTTAAGACTACTGAGTGTGCCTACTGAAGTTTCTCAATGACTGATCTCTTGATTTGGCCCTTCTTAATCCATGTTAATTCAGAATTTCATTTTTATTGTGGGTGTGACAGTCACTTTGTTGGGTAGGCTATTATTTTGATGCTGGAATTTAGACTTTATTTGTAATTAAAGGGAGGGCAGAAGATTTGGGCAGTACACACATAACTAATTTATTTCATACGTATTTAGAATTGACCATATTCTTTAAAAGCATGCTTAAGCTCATTACAGGTGAGGGGGAAGGTGCTAAGTGTCATATTTTTTGTTAGGTGCATGACAGCCATACAAGCTTTTGCAAACAACTACTCTGACATCGCACAGGTTTGATTCCATGAAGCGCTCTCTCTCAGTCACAGGCCTGATTAAATCCTAGCCTGCCTTGTGCTTCCTTAGCCCTTTTGCTCTGTTTTCTCTTTTTATACAAAGTATGGAGCACCATCTGGTACATGATTGGTATGTAGTTGCTTACTGCTTATTGCCTCTCTCTCCCCTGCATGTTCTCCAGGAGAGCAGGTACTTTTGCCTGTCCTGGTCGTTGCTGCCCCTACTCCTAGGATAGTGCCTGGCATGCAGCACTGCAGGCAGCCAATAAAGAGTTGTTGAATTCAAGAGAGAAAGAATGAACATGGCTCTATTACCAGAGATAGGTTCAACACCAACTTGCCCCCCTTACTGGGTGTAACCTGAAAAAATTCTTATTTGTGAGTGGGAAAGTTTATTTGCTTGATCACAAAAAAAAGATACATGTTCATTATGAAATATTCAGGCAATATAGAAAAGTATGGAAAATGATAAAAAATAATAATCCCAAACCCCAAAAGTTGTTAACATTTTTAGTATATGCCCTGTAACCTCTGACCTCAGTTCCCATGCACAAGAACTTGTGAGAGTAGCAGCCTTTTTATAGAACCACCGTGGAGATGAGAGATGATGCACAGAAAGGACTCCCCTACTGCTATCATTTATCTAGACAGAGGACAAGCATGTATTTACCTTCAGACATGTAGGAAATACTTTATAACTTTAAGACATGTTCAAAAATATAACTCCAGTTTCAAAGTTTTATAGGAATTAACATTGTGGAAAAATAGTCACCATCAGAGATCCCATCCTAAGACATAACACCTAACGCTGCTGGTAATACTAAGGTGTGTTCAGCTAACATTTTAAGTGTATGTCTGCGCCAGTCTTTGCATTAAGCATTGTTTTCAGGTATCTTCTCATTTAAAAGCCTCACAATGACAATGATGGGCAGCAGTTACTATTATTATGCCCATTTTACAGATGAGGAGGCAGGTTTAAAGAGATTAGGCAGTAATTTGTCCAGGTCACAGGGCTAGAAAGTAAAGAATCCAAAATATAAACCCTGGATCTGACTCCAGAGTCCTCATCATTGAGCATTTAGAATAACACCCAGGGTGAATGTGTTACAGAAGTGTGGGAGTTACATCCGTTCTAGAAGGATGCAAAATAGGAATAATGTCCAGAGGATCAGGAGGATATGGATTGTGATCAATAAGCATGGACATTCCGTTCTCTTCTGCTGTGAATTTGTAATAGGATTAATCAGTCAGCTGGCTTTCATTAATATGAATCTGCCCATTAAACCCTAGTGATAATCACTAGGTAAACTCATGAAAATACCATTCCTTAGACTCTGAAGTTCAGTTTCAGACCTTGCACTCATACTGACTTTATTTTTTTTCAATTTTTATTTTTTAAGATTTTATTTATTCATTTTAGAGAGGGGAAGGGAGGCAGAAAAACATCAACGTGTGGTTGCCTCTCACGTGCCCCCCACTGAGGACCTGGCGGGCAACCCAGGCATGTGTCCTAGACTGGGAATCAAACCAGAGACCCTTTGATTTGCAGGCCCATGCTCACTCCACTGAGCCGCACCAGCCAGGGCTCCTAGTGACTTTATTAAGAAAAAAGTCCACACTGTGGCTGCAGCAGTGTCAGTGGCAATGATACCACTTCCCATATTGTCTAGCTGGTTGGTTTTTATCTGAGTGAAAGCAAGAAAAGTGATTGGAAAATAGGTAGCTATGGTCAAAAACGTTTTTATGCAGTGTTTAGAATTGAATTCCTGACATGTTGGTTCCCCCTTAGTAGTCTAATGGAAGGATCCTTTGGGCCTGCAGAGGTCATATTGATGACCTGTGTGGTTAGAAGCTGGAGCATCCCAGGAGTGCTTCCAATACATCCTACTCTGCCTCCCATGCACCCTCGGGCCCCTGAACTCACATCTTATTGATTGCCTCCTGCTTTCCAAGATTCTAGAATCCTTATTTCTGACATCAGTCCAGGACCTTGCCTTCAATTCTTCATGGCTCTCTTTGCTTGAATGCTTGCTATTCATGTTCTTAAGCTTGGGCTACACATCTCATTGTATATAAACACAGAAATTTGACTCTATTTTTTACATAGCACACCCACAAGGAAGAAATGTAGCTGGAAGAAATAAAAGAACTTTGGTGTGAGACTGACTTGAACTGTAATTCAAGCCCCATATTGACTAGCCATGTAAGCGTGACCTAGTCTTGAAAAACAATTTCTTTCCTGCATGCTTATTGGAACGGAATGAAATGATGAATCAGCAAGGGTCTATGGCAGTGCTAAGACATTTTAGGCCCTCAATAATCTTAGCCTTTTTTCTCAGAGCTTCCTGCATGAGTTTGTAGACCAGGGGCCAGCAGCTGATTTCAGTGAGGGATCGGAGGGTAAGGAGTTTTTCTGTGTGGACTGTCACAACTACTCCCTCGTGCCACCAAAGCGCATTGGCTATGTAAACTTGGGCCAGGGTTGTACATGGGTACTGCATTCCAAATCATATTGCAACCCCATACTAGAGTTCCTACAATTCAGCCACTAAGAAGGTCTTAAATCTTTCTGTCTCTCCTATAAGTCCTATGCACAAATGTAATTTAAGCAATTCCCTTCTACCTTATTCTGCTTTTAATTTAGAGGAAAATCTACAATGGCTCTGGGATGGCATCAACTTTCCTCAAATCCACCCAGCTTCATGGTTTTAGGACTGAGTTGCTGACATATACCAGTTTTCTACTAGTCACAGAATAAGTCTGCTTTGTTGTAGCATGGGGAAAAACTTACTCGAGGCATATTTTAGCTGTAAATTCAAACTGACCAGAAAAATAACCAGAGAAAGGAAAGGCTGTCTACATGCCTTATAAAATTTATATACAAGCTTTTACAAAAAAAGATAGAGATCACAAAAGTTTGTCACTTGACGTTTCACACTTAAAGAGCCCGCACACAGGAAAGCCGGGTTGCACAGAGCCTCCGCAGTGCTCAGCTGCAGGGCAGCCCCAGCTGATCCCAGGTCAGCAGCAACCACCCCCGCATTTCCTTCGTCTTCCTTGGTGACACAGTTCATCGTGGCCAGTGGCTCGTCCTGGAGATTGCACTGCAGAAAGAAAAAGCAATGTATTAAGTTTCATATGATGATAAATAAGAAGCGGTGCAATCAATCTCATGAAAACTCGACCACCTGCTCAGTGCCAATTAAGCTCTAAAAGAATCCTTTAAGGTAGTTTGCCCCCATTTCATGTTTGAGGATTCTGAGGCTCAGGGAGTTTAGACATCTGCCCACATTCATTTAAACGGCAGTTAATCAAGCTAGACTTAAAATCCCGGACTTCCAGCTCTGAATGATCATTCTGCTTATACCACACCAAGATGACCCCTCCAAAGACCAGGAAAATAACTATATTGTAAAGTACCTTGGAAAATCCAACTCTCTTTATCCCTTTAGTTTTTCATTAAAACTGCTTTTACTTTATCACCAGCCTTCAAAAAAACAAACCATGTCTTTAATTCAGTTGTGCCTAATAAGTTCTGTTTAAGTAAACATTTCAGCTCCATTGTGATTGCACAGGCTTTCCTGAATTTGCCTGAAAATCTACCCTCCTTTTAAATTTCTTTTCCCTATATAAGTTGGCCAAATTCCTGAAGAAATGAACATAAATATATATTTAGAATAATGTTCAATTACATGTTAGAGATTTCCAGTGTCAGTGAGTAAATATTGCCAGACTGTTACATAAAGTATTCAAAGTCTACATTACATTTACATCCATTCGCTTTTATTATACTTTCAGCAGTTCTGAACAGCTGCAGTTTATGGTTAGGAGAGATGGGACAGAGAGTTAAGATCAATTTAAACCTCAATCTTGGCTGTACCTTGGAACCGCCTGGGAGCCACATGCCTAGGGATTCTGACATAATTGGTATGGGCTGGAGTCATGGTATCAGGTATCAGGCTTCTCAGGTAATTCTAAAGAGCAGCCAGGAGGAATAGAAAAGAAACAAAAATCCCACAGAATGTACACCAGGAGTGAACCCTGATGTAAACTACGGATTCTGGTGATTACATGTCAATGTAGGTTCCTCACTTGTAATGAGTGTCCCAGTCTGGTGGGGAATATTGATAATGGGGGAGGCTATGGATGTTGGGGGCCAGAGGGCATGTAGGAAATCTCTATACCTCCCTCTTAATTTTACGTTGAACGTGAAGCTGCTCTAGGAAATTAAAGTCTTTAGTGATAAAAATCAAGCATATAAAATAAATAAATAAACTTTAGAAGAAAAGAAAATATCTTCTTTAATTTGGTAAAAAGAAAAGTAGATAAATATGGAAATGTCACTAGGAAAATGTTTAGTCAAGATAATATTAATTTAAGCAGTTCTTTTAATTTTAAGGACTTTTGTATGACATATAAAAGCACACTTTATAAAGGGGGTACCTACTATGTGCCAGGACTTTTCTAAGTGCTTTACACCTTTAGTCTTATGTAGCCAAAATCATATGTAAAAGAAACTATAGAGCTTTAGCTGCATATACTGGAAAATAAGAAAAACTGAAAATCAATGAATCCAGCCCCCAAATTCAAGAAACTAAAAAACACAACAAAACAATAAAATCAAAGAAAGAAGATAATGAAGGAAGGGAAAAAAATTAAAGGCAGAAACAAACCAAATGGAAAATCAAAATTAAAAATTAAAATCGCTTAACAATTAAATGTTGAAAAGAGAAATAAAGTAGACAAACCTAATTTGGCAAACAATCTAAACAACAACAAAAAAGAGAGAGAATGTATACACAACATTGGGAATAGAAAAGACTCTAACTACAGGAATAAAACAATTATAAGAGCATGCTACAATCGTTAAAAATCTGTATAATTTTAAAGATAACTTTCTGGGAAAACATAAATGAGATTAGTTCAAAAAGTACTCAGAGTACCTGGCTAGAGAAAGCTAGTCTTCAGCAGAGAAAACAAGGTAGTGCATCATTTACCTCCAGCAAGGGCATTCTCTTCAAAATGAAATGTGTTCTTTCCCTCTTTCCCTTGTAGGAAGGAGACTTCCTCCAAGTCCCACATCAAACACCCACTGCTGTCTCATTGGCCTGAACTTAGTCACGTGGCCAAGGAATCCTGGAAAAGGTCATCTTTCAGCTGGAAGGGAAAGAGAAAGGGTGGAAAGGAAGAATGATGAGATATTGGGAGGTGACTAGAAATATCTGTTGCAACTGGCAACAATCACCTAGATAAAGTCATGGAAAATAGGTAATTTAGGTTTTTTTTAAAGCCACAAAAATAACACCCCCAGGGTATCAGTGTATAAACAAATAACAACAAATTATTGAAAGATAGGAGACCTAAATGAAGGCATTGAATGACTCACATGTGTGCGCATGAAGCCCTGCTGGGCCTTTCAAATACTTGGACATATGAGTGGGCCTCCATTCACACTCTGGCCCCAGCCCTGTACATGTTAGGGGCACATGTATGGCTGGGGAAATAGGGTGGGGATTCCTATTTTGTGTAAGTAGGCCGAGGAAATCCTCTTTGGTAAGGTGAGTGAGTAGACAGCTGAAGGAATGAAAGAGCAATCCTTACAGGTAACAAAATAAACAAATAAGTTAATCAGATTTAAAGTAATACAAAAAGATGCAAATCAGCCTGTCTAAACTCAAACCATATACACATTTCTTTAACTGAGAGCCACATGAGAAAAACATTTTTTTAATGTTTTTGAAAATCTCAATTATGTTGATTGTACTCTTGTCAGCCTTTTAAATGGAGATAAACCAGCAGCCTCTGCACCACCTTTGCTGTGAGAGTGACTCCAGCCGAGGCCTGAAATGGAATGGCTGAGTGTGCAGTGAGGTCAACAGCTATGTGTGGGTGCGAAGGCGAACGGGCTTCGTGACGCTGAACTATAATTGGGTGGTACACATGCCAGCAAGCCAGACTGGCAGCCAAAGAAGGGACTGAACTGAACTCAATAACCCCAGCCACAGAAGTTACGTTAGCATCTCTGCCCATTGGTGAGAAGCACAGGGTTCCTTATAAACACATAAACCTAAAGCAAAATGGTTTTGGCATATTGCATGCATTTATTATTTTTAAAAATACACTCCGCTATTCATACTATGTGATTAAAGTTATGCAGAAGAAGCTAGGTAAGTATAAAAAGAATGAAAACAGGTATGAGTAAAGTGATAATAGCTGTCCTTCGTTGTTGGGGTCATTTTTTTCTACATTTCCATTTTTCTCCATTGAGTACTTATTAGTTTCATTGCTGAAAAAAGAAACTTTAAAATGCATTCTGTCACATCAAAACTTTATAGCTCTATAGAGAATCAATTAGATTATTAGACCCTATACGCTGGATAAAATAGGAGAGAAATATATTTAAATCAGTAGCTGTTATATATTGTCGGTAATCTATTAGAATGATGATTTGGAAAGATATGTACATATTACCCAGGAATAAACTTAATAAGAAAGGTACAAGATTTATATTTGTGAATAAAAATATAAAATATCAATAAATGAAGAGATAATACCTTGTTTCCACATGGAACACTCAATGCTATAAAAAAGTCAATTCTTCCCACATTAATGAACCATTAAAATGAAATTTCAGTAAAAATTTCAATGAGAATTTGCTTTAGAACCTGACACGGGAACCCCAAATCCACCTGGAAAAAAGGTAGAGAAGAACTTTGTTTCAAAAAGGAAGAAAACCTCGACAATGAGGAAATACTTGTCTTTCCAGAATTTCTATAAAAGTGCAGATTTTGTAACAGCTGTAGACAGTCACAGAACACAAACATGAAAGGAAACCAGGCTGTACACGTATAACTGACACGTATATAATAAAGGAAGCATTTCAAGTCCCAGAAGAATGATGCCTGTTCAATAAACAGTGTTGAGAATGGTATTTGGAAATAAAAGAAAAAAAACATAAGAACTTCAACTAATAAATAAAATATATACCTTGCATATGGACTAATGATCATGTGGATTAATGAATAACAAATCTATACAAGCATTGGGTAGAAAAACTAGGGATATATTTTATAATCTTGGGATAAGGAAGTCTTTCTTATACATGAAGTAAAATTCAGAAATTGTGAAGATATTGGCAGACTAAACTCTATAAAAATTGAAAACTTCTGTGAAATAAATTGAAAAATATAAAACAAATTGAAAAACTGAACAATAGGCTGGAAGGAAAACATTTGTAGCATACATAATTGATGAAAGATTAATACAAAAAATAAGCAACCAAAAGTGGCAAAGGACATAGACAGGCCATCCATAAAAGAAGGAATATTTATGTCAATTAATAGGTAGATCGGTCATCCTGTGTATTCATCATGACATGCAAACTATAACATCAACAAGAGCCATTGTTCATACATCGAGTGGGTGAATATCAAAAAGTTTGGTAATATGCAATAGTTGGGAGGTGTAGGAGAAAGAAACATTTTTAAATGTGATGGTAGGAGTTTCATTAATTTAGTGAGCCTTTTAGAGGGGAATGTAACAATGGTTATTTAAATAACCTGGCAATCCCACATCTAGAAGTCTATTCTACAGAACGACCTGTGCTCATACCCATGCAATGTGCACAACATATTAGTTGTAAAACTAGAAATTAGAGTTAACTGGATGTCCACCTGTGAGGGACTGGTGAAGTGAATTACATTTTGGCCGCACTGTGGGACACAGTGCGGTGCCAACAAGGACACCGTAGACCTGTCTGTCCTGACGGTGCAAGTTCACACTACGCCACGAAGTTAGAACGTTGTTGTGTAGTGTGCACGGGGACAGCTTGATCTGATTTTTTAAGATTCTTCATAACATGTGAAGAATGGAAGATTTTTACCTTTTATTTTATAAACTTCTGTATTGTTTTAAATTGTATTAGTCCTATGTCTTTAAAACATTTGTTTTAGCTTAAGTATTCAAAACTAAGTATCTAGCCCTGGCCTGGGTAGATCGAGTTGGTTGGAGTGTCGTGGAGTAACCCATGAAAGGTTGTAGGTTCGATTCCCAGTCAGGGCACATACCTAGGTTGCAGGTTTGGTTCCCAGTCTGGGTGGGTACAGGAGGCAACCAATAGATGTTCAGTGTTTCTCTCTCCTTTCCTCTCTTCCTTTCTCGCTCTACAAGCAATGAAAAGATGTCCTCAGGTGAGGATTTAAAAATCAAAAAACTAAGTATCTATATATCAGTCTATTTCTCAACTTTCCTGCCCTCACTGGGGGCCAGCTACCCACCGTCTCTCCTTGGGTTATAAAAGATCCCTGGAGAACATTTAGAAAACAGCAGTGCCTGGGCTCCATCTCAGAACAAGTCAGGTTCTCAAGGGCAGGTGGCCTCATCAGCATCAGAGAGCTCGTTAGAAATTCAGAATCTCAGGCCCCACCCAGAGCCATCCCATTAAAACATGCCTTTTAAAGCATGTCCCCCATGTGACTCATTTGCACAGTACAGACTGAGAGGCTCTGACCAATTCACTTACTGACCTAGAGTAAACTAACCTCTGTAAAGTCCACTTCGCTCAACTGTGAAATGGGGAGCAGTATCTGTGACAGCTAACTGAACTTATGTGTGTGAAGTGCCCAGTGTCCCACATGACACATAGTAGGGACTCAGTAAGTGGTAGCTTTTTCATGCTGGCTACTTCAAACTTTACACCTTAAAAGTGGAGACTCACTCGACTGACCTCCCTCTACCAATCATCAGAGAAGCCTGTGCTCTCCATCCTCTCTGAGACATACAGACCGACCGATGTGTGTTATCCTTAAAGGCCCAGGTAGTGGCTACTCTGCAGTGCACTCGTGGGCCTTGGCTCCCCCAAGTCCAACTGTGTGTTTACCCAGCAGGGTGTGTTCCCAAATCTGTTTGTGACAGTAGTGCTTGTACTTGTTACTGAATCACATAGTTTAATGAAATATTATGTAAACCAATGAAATAGGAGCACAAAAAGAAAGTTGTTTGTATGAAACGCTAAACTGAATTCTGTGAAAAGATGGTGGTACATGCAAGTTTCTAAAAATGGGTGTGGGCGAAAAGACTGTAAAACACACAAAAAAGAAATCATATACATTATGACTATATTCAGTTTGCTTTGCAAATTCTTAACATTTTTACTCCGGTGCAAGAAAACCCACACTGGAACTCATGGCTGATGTTTTGTGGATGAGTTTAAGACAGACCCATCCACCTGGCTCACACGGACGGCCATGGCTCTACATCGAACACCTGGGGATGAGCGTACATTCACGTGTTTCGGGTCAAGATAAAATGTTTCAGGTATGGATAGGTATTTCTTTCATAGATGTCCCACGTGGTCCAGTCACCAAAGGCTTGGCGCTCAATGGGCACAAAGAGAAGCTTGATCGTCTTCTCTTCAACCTCTCCTCCTTTGCACCCATTGAATGGGCTGATTCCTTCCCTGCCCCTCTGTGAAGTCTCAGATGGCTCCCCCAGTCACTCTTAGGTGTGAAATGTCCTGAGCTCACCTTGGTCTTAAGGAAGTCTTGTTTTAGTAATTAAAATGTTCTGCGTTGTGTAATAAACAAATTCCAGCTTTTCCCCCTTTCCTGAGCTGAGGCCTGATTCAGGCCAAGGAGCCTGGGTGGGGTCTGGGGAGTCAGAGTCGCAGGGGCTGTTAGAGCAGGTTGGCATCTTTCCTCTCCCAACACCTTCCCTCACTAGCTGGCTTTCCAACCCCTCCAGGGTTGGGCCCAGGGCAAGGGGGTTAGGACAAAGGGCATAGTCTTCCATGGATGGCTTCTCTGTAATCTGGTGCCGCTGCTCATTGGACTTGGTGGGTATTTAGGGTTGACTCTCTCATGAGATACTTTCCCCCGTTGAGAATCCCCACTTCAAGCTCCATCAGATGAGGGCAATTACTCCTCTCCCTGTCCACTTTCACGGCCAGTGCTTCACCCTGAGTCTTCTAGCTTAAGGAACCCTCTAGAAGGCTCTTTTGGGGGGAAGTCCTTCTTAAGAAGGCTCCCAGCCAGCTCTTGCTTATGGACCCATACAACCACCAGAAGCACCCTCAACTCCCTATCCCGTTGCTCCAAAGCTATTATGTAACTGCAGCTCCAGCCACAGTCGATTGCCTGTTCCAGAGTCAGACACTCAGGGTCCCCAAGTACAGTCATTCAAATTGTAAACATTGTTGTCGATGTAAGTGTCACCCTCTAGAGGTGTGCAGTGTGCAACCTGAACAGCTATCCTCAGAGTTCAGACAGGAGGCCACTGAATTCCGGAGGACCAAGTCAAGCTCCTCAAGTGACCTCCTCGAAGCCTTTCTCACTTGGGTTGAGAAGGGTCGAACCACCTCTCCACCAACAAAATAAAAGTGGGAAATGCCACGGCTCTCCAGGAACTTTCTCCACAGGAATCCTGTCTCTGATCTCTAGCCTTCTTTGAAACCTCCCAGCCACATCTTAAATTACTTCTAAGGGTCACAAAAACAAGTTTTTGGGCACCTGATTTACGTAGGACATTTGAGTTTATATTTTGTTCTTATACCTCCTTCCAAATGAGACAGAAGCTGCTCCTGTTACACCTTGAAGTGATTTTACAATGAATTGACCAACTGTAGCCCCAGTCACTACTGTCCATGGGAACATTATATGTAGGAGGATGAGCCATCAGAAAGAAGTCAGCCATGCAGGTGTATTTCACGGAAGTGCTATTTCCCATCCACACAGTTGAGATTACCCTGGAAACATCTGTCAGAACAAGTCTCAGTAGATGGATAAGGGGGCCAGGCTGGGAGTCCTATTGCTATAGAGAGTGACTTTGAATGTCCATATTCACTCAAATTGTTACCATGTCTGTTGAAACTTGGTCTGGCAAACATGGAAAAGATGTGCCAATGGAATAGTACTAGCTTTTCTTACTGCTCTATATTTAGAGCACTTGTTTAAGAGGTGTCAGGCCAAATATTTACTAATTTGTGTCATGCAACAGCTTTGCACACTATCAAAGGGTCATGGCTCTTAAACCACTTACGATGTGGTAACACATTTTCAATCCGATGACTCCTGTCTGTCCTCTTGCTGTTGATTGGAATCTGTCTCTCTGCCTTCTAAGCCTACCTCTGGAGGAGATTCTGTGCCATAATTAAAAAATGCTTTTGATAAGATATAAAACAAATAGTAACTTCTTTACTCAGAGAACGGGGGGAAAGGGACATATTCCCTGCTCAACTATTATTTTTGCAAATCCCACACTGCAGAAAATTTTGACTCTGTTGCTCTACTGTTCTGGTTTTGGAGAACACCTAGTTAATTTCCTTAGAGGTTTCACACTGATTGTTGACTTGAAATATAAATACATAAAACTATCAGCACCACTGAATTTTTTTAAGAAGTCAGTTTTCTCTGCCCTTTAAATGACACTTAGTTACACAATGCACTTAGCAGCAAAGAAGCTGGGAAGTAGAAGCTATTCTAGGTGACAGGGTGCCTACCTAACAGTTGGGGAGGGCTGCTACTCAGGAAAAGAAGGGAAACAGAGGTTAAGAGAGGTAAGGACTTGCCTCTGCTACGATCTAGTTTCTCTCTCTTTAGGCTTCTGCTCATCCAAATTCTCGGATTTTCCAAATCAAATGGGTTTTATCACTTGTAAAGGCATCGCTCCTACAAACTGGCAGAGAACACTAGAAATCCCAGTCTCCACACCCTCACTGCCTTGGCCGTGGCCATGTGTGGTAGTGGAGCACATGCTGACGACACGCTGCTTGAGAATGCCCTGCTGGAGCCGGGAGGAGGTTGCTATCTAGGTCCACACTCCCAGGCTCAGCTACGTCTCCGTCTCCCAGGCAGAGCAAGCACCACATTAGCATGGCTGGGTACTGGTGGTGTTGCCCCCAGGCCCACGCTTCTCCAGAGCCAGCCTCCCCTGTGTGACCTGAGGCCAGCGGCCAGACCACCTCTTCTTCTTGCTGAGCTCCTCTTGGGCCCTACCAGTCCTGTTTGGTCAGCTTTTTAGGTTAGGATTGGCTGGCAAGAAGCATATTTCCTTCGAGCCCTTCTATCTGAAGTGGAACTCTGTGGCCATTAGGTGGATACCTCATTAATGGCCCGAGGTCCAAGGATACGAGAGAGCAGGAATTGCACACCTGTGGCCTGTATTCTTATTTTGGTAACATGGACAATGTTAAAGAAGAAAGCTCCCAATATTTGAATATTAGAATATTTCACGTGATAACTGAATTTTCTGCTTGTCTTGAAATTAGAACCTAGACATGAGTTGACTCTCTCCATGTACGAGGCCTGAGTTCCTGCACGGCAACAGATAGTCAAACGCTGTTTCTCAGTGCCCTGTGATAGCAAACACCTTGAAAATGTAGGCCCTGAAATTGTGCAGAGGGTCTATTGATAAGGTGGTCGCACAGATAACCCAGGTATGTTTAATCGACTTTACAAAGGTTATTCCAAAAGTAAAAGGTAAACTTAAAGTTCTCATGGACTTCCCCAAAATGCATTGCAGCGTCCTCTGCTTGTTGGAGAAACACTCACTGATAGTGTCCTTACCTGAGTCACCTGGCTCAGCCTTCCCAAGGTTTCAGGGCCTTCCCAAACATTATCTCCCAGGTGGAAACATCACCAGCGTCCTCAGGCCAGTTCCCTGTGTTTCCTTTATACCCGATACTACTTAGCCCTTTTCTAATTACAAGGGGGGACCCAAAAAATCCGGGAATTTATTTATAAAAAATTGTGTGTTTATTTCTACATGTTTAAACTTCAGTCACCTTCAAAGTACTTGCCATTTGATGCCATACAAGATGGTTTTTCCACTGCTCAAACCTGTTTTTGAACTTGTCGATTTTGATGCCTTTTAGTGCTTCTGCCGTTTTTTGTTTTACCACTTTCACATCGGCAAAATGTTTCCCTTTGAGGCCTTTTTCCATCTGGGAAAACAAAAAACAATGTTGCTTGGGGCGACATCAGTGAATAGGGAGAGTGAGGCAGGGGGGTCATGTCATTTTTGGTCAAAAACCGCTAAACACCGCCCACTTGTAAATTACCCATCAGGAAATGGGCAAATGGGTTGTTGAGTCTTCAGAAAAACTCACTGAAGCCAAACACAGCCTGTCACAACAACGCCAGCTGGTACACTTAGACAGATGGGCTCCTAGAACACTCACACAGCAGGGAAGCCTGTCCTACAAGGGGCATGCACTCCAGAAGATAATTTCGGTTTTTTGGGAATCTCCCTCATATGTAGTAGTCATCATTCATTTGTCTACACAATTGGACTGTGAGCAATTTGAAGGGAAAAGATTATAATTAATAGTGTATTCCTAGTCTCTGAGCCATAATAGCTGATTAATGCTTATTTTGTAGCATATTATCCTTCAGGTCTCAGATTAAATATCATTTTTCTAAAGAAATCTTTCCTGACTAATTTGATTTACCGGGACCCCTCTCATGGGTCCCAAAAGATGGCGAACTTCCCATTCTCAGCACCCATATTGATGGTAGTTATTTGAGGGGAATTGTTTATCAATGCCTTTCCTGCCAGATCCATGAGGCCAGGGTCTTTATCTTCCTGTTCCCCTGTGTATTCATCCCTCTGCCTGCCTAGTGCGAGTGCCCAGAAGCTACTTTCAAGTGGTTGGACAGCTCAATCATAACAGTCTGGGGTCCTGAGTTTCCAGCATGAACCCTTGTGCTTCTCTTCTCCATCACCTATCTGTAAGTTCCACGAGGAGAGGTCCATGCTCCTTTTGCCCACCATTGTGGGTCCAGTCCAGTGCCTAGTTCAGTGCCGTGTGATCATATCCTCTCAGCCCACCCCCTACCCAAGCCACTTCCTCTGCCCGCAGTCCTGTGCAAACTTCTACCCACTCTGTGTACATAAAATCTGTCTGTATCTTATCTGGGCTCAGGCCACACAGCTCTCCCTTCCTGCCCTGGTGCTTCTTTGGCCCAAGGTGTGGATTCTTGGGAGAACCCACTTGACACACAAGCATGCATAAGCTGGAGTGCAGGATGTTGATTCTTGGGGGGAGAGGGGTTGCCCGTGGCCGATGTGGACAGTTATGAGATCCACTTGAGAAAGCTTCTCAGGAAGGCCAGCAGGGTGGTGCACAGTGGCCCACAGTGCTGGCCAACACCCTAATGCATCCTTGAACTGTCTCTCCCTCTTTCCTTTTTCAGTCTCCTGGCCTTTTACTCTTGCCCCCTGGGACGACTTCCCAAATCAACTACTTGTCTCATGTTCTGCTTTCAGGGAAATCCAGGCTAAAACATGATGCAATCATTTTTTGTTGAATGAATGAACAAGTTAATGAATAAAACTTCAACCATGTTGGACACATGTATATAATTGAGTCATCAAAAAAATCATAAATAATTACTTGCATTTGATATAGCTTCTAAGAACAGAATTACCCCCCAATAGGTAAAAAATTTTTATCCCAAAGGATACCTTTAAAAGAACTCACTTATTAAGTGAGAATGGTGGTTGCCAGGGGCGATGGGGAGGTGATATTTAGTGAGGACGGGTTCAGTTGGGGAAGATGCCAAAGTTCTGGAGACGGACAGTGGTGATGGTTGCACGGTGTGAATGTACTAAATGCCACTAAAGTGTGTACTTAAAAATGGTTAAAATGACAACTTTGATGTTATGTGTATTTTAACAACAGTAAAGAATTATAAGTATAATGTGATTCTAATGATAACAGACACAATGGACAAATATTGACAGGAAATGTAGATTTTGATAATACCTGTGATATGAGGGTGAGATTTTGGAAAAATACTTTTTAGCTTCCAAACTTTCTCTGCCTTTGTTGCATTACATTTCTCACCTGGTAGTGGTGATAACAAGACTATTATTCTTGAGACAGACCCAAACACTAATACACATACGTAGTGAGAAATCCCCATTAGCACATGTACTTAGTATACATACAACATACATATTTTAACATTAAACTCTCAGTAGAAAAGGAGGCTTGTTAACCATCCAGTTTGTGTTTAATAATGCGTTAATGATGATATTAGAGAGTTTTGTTTTGTTCTACTCAATTTTCCATTAATTAGGATTTAATTTTGACAGGAGATAGAAATCAGACTACAACCACTGTATGGCTTGCTTATAT
>VMDR010020402.1:0-17590 GCA_007922815.1 Macrotus californicus
CATTTACTGGGTTGGCTAAAAAGTCCATTGTTTTTTCTGTAAAATAACACATACATTTTTTATTTTCACCAATAACTTTATTGATTTGGATATTTTGAGAATGTCAGTTATCTCCTGTTATTGGCTTCTAGTGTGTAGAGGCCAGGGGTGCTGCTAAACATCTTCCAATGCAAAAGACAGCCCTACAGCAAAGAATTATTTGGCCAAAATGTCAATAGTACCAAGAAACTTCACAAACCACTTTTGACATGTTTGATCAGCCACAGCACCTTCCCCATACACTGCACAAATATTTGTTGTTGTTGTTTTTTGCATTTGAGTTGTATTTTTACCTTTCTTGAAATAAAGCATAGTCCTGTCTGGTGTGGCTTAGTGGATTGAGCGCTGGCCTGTGGACCAAGCGGTGGCTGGTTCAGTTCCCAGTCAGGGCACATGCCTGGGTTGTGGGCTTGGTCCCTGGCTGGGTGTGTGCAGGCAGCAACCAATTGATGTTTCTCTCACATATCACATCAATGTTCTCTCCCTCTCTTTCTCACTTCCTTCTCCTCTTTCTATAAATAAACAAAATCTTTTTTAAAAAAAGATTATGGATATCAAGTAGAAGGGTGCATGTTGAAAACCCAGGACATATACATTAAAGAAAAGAAATAATAAAGCATAATATGCTGAAAATATGGCATATTTTCTATCTTCAATATTAAAATGGTTGCATAAAAATTCAGCAACTTTGATACATTTTTAAAAATGTACGCTGATCTGACAGCTGTCACAATACAATCTAACAAAATTGTTTCAAATGAAGTTAAAGACAACTAAGTACTACTAGAGCCATCATATGAGAAAAACTAAATGAACTTTTTGGCCAACCCAATAGTAATTATGTCTCTTTATCCTTCTTTTGGCTGCAAAAGTTTTTCAGATTTTCCTTGTTTATGATGACCTTGACAGTTTGTAGGATTACAGTAGTTATTTTGTAGAATGCCTTTAATTGAGATTTGTCTGTTTCTCTCATGATTAGACTAGGATTATGAGTTTTGGGAAGGAAGGCCACAACGCTATCCTCATCACATCATACAAAGAGTGCATACTAACAACATGACTTAATGTTGTCATTAACCTTGACCGTCTGGCTTAAGGAATTGACTTTTACTCCAATTTGTTTAATGCCTAATCCAGAACCAATTATAGGAGAGCACTTATACACTGTCTTGATGACAGCTGTTTTGGGTTCATTAGTAGGGAGATTAGCTTGAAGAGGTAACCTTTAAAACAGAAAAAAAAATTGTTCCCTGAGGGTAGGAGTGGAAAAAGAATTGATTTTCAAGATTCAGCTCTGCCACTTAGGAGACATATGACTTTGTGTAAATTACTTCTGCATCTCTAAAATGGAATAATGGTACCAAATAGTTCTTTGAAGCATCTGATGTAAATAATTTATGTAAACGTAAATGTGTTTTCTATATTATACTTTCATATGTCGGAATCCTATAGAAAAATGTAAACACTTTTTTTCTTTTTCAAATTATAAGAGAAAATTTTTAGAAGGTTATAGAGGTTGTAGAAGGGCACTTGGAGCTTAGGAGAAAGGCAGAGTTAATGCTCCTGTAGGTGAGGTGAAAGATACAGGCTGTTCCATAGAGGGAGAGGACGTCAAAAATGTAAACACTTTCGGAAAGCGTTACATCTCCAACAGTTAACATCTCTTGATAGATTAATTTTCTATGGCTGGCTAAGCAAAGCAAGGTCAATATGAAGTTGAGGAAAGGATAGATGGGAAGGCTCATTATTTATATTAAATGATTTTCCATTTTTGCCTTGCTTCATTTTGTCAAACTGGCTTGTCATTGGAGATTGGATAGGATTTCTTAGATCTTATGAAACCAGAGCAAAGGGATCAAGTTTGACATGAATTAAATATCAATAATTTTGGGGTTAGTTGTTTTTCTACATCTGTGAGATGGAAGTTATCATGCTTTGAAGGTGCAACAATTCTTCTGGGCTATTCTAGGACCATTAGGCAAGTAACTTTATTTTTGAAATGGATAGAAAGCATAGAATAATTATTCAAAGATGACATCTTCCTGCCGGAAAATCATACCACTCTGATTTGAATGAAAATACCAATTTTTTTTTTTGTGTCCTTGAGGTTTTATGCTCATGGAAGTTCTTGAACCTGAGGTTTGAAAAATAAAGCAACTCCATCTTCTCCTTAAGCAGTAACAGAGCCAATAACTTCTAAAATTTTTTATGCAAGGGCAAAGGAAATATGTAGATAAAAGTGGTGGGGTCTTTCTCTGCATCACCATAATTAACGCTGAATATAGTAACAGCCAGGTACAATGCGAAGAGCAATTATATTAGAGAACAGTGATCTGGATCCCAGCCTAACCCTGTCTCAAACAAGACATGGATGGGACTTGGAGAAAGTTCCTGGAACATTTTTGTCTTGGATTCCTCATCTCTAAAAGTGTGGTTGACAGTACAATATGAGATTAGGCATGCAAAGACATTTTGTAAGAGACCTTTATAATTTAGAATGTGCTGGCTGTCAGTAACAGCATTAGTTATCATTCATTCCGGGCAGTTTCTGGACTTTCTATTTGGAAGCCCAGCTTGAAGCTAAAGCAGCAGTTTAAGAAGCTCACATTCTTAAATTCTTTCCTTTCGTGAAAGCAGTAACCTTGGAAACCAGGCTGGCACCACCCCGTTCAGATATAAAGCTTAGTTTTTTATGTTTCTCTCAAGCAAGAAAATGTTTGGGGCACTGCTATTTTACTGTCTTTTTTGTTTTGTGTTCTCTCCACATTGTTAACACGAGGAAATTTCCTTCTATTGAAGCAAGTACAAAACCTCTAGTCGCACCTTCTGTCTGCAGCTCACCTACTGTTTTCCCTGCATAGCGGTCACAGCCCCAGAAGTCTTCAAAGACAAAAACTCTCAGGAGGGGCAGAGCAGGCACTCCCTACACCCTGGGTTAAGGGAATTGAGCAGGTAAAAAAACTGAAGATACTCCGATTCGGGCGCAACAACTAACACAATCCGCCAAAATCAACAGAACACTCTTCCTACAGATATAACCATCGCGAGATAAGACAGCAAAGGGCGAGAGAAGCCCACTTTCTCGCGAGAAGAGGGGGAGTCAGCGGAAACTAGGAAATGGCCCCCAAGGCGACCCAGACACGACCGGTGGGCGGGGCTAAATTAAACCCGCCCTCTTCCGGCTCCTTTCCCCGCCCTCTAACCCTGAGGTGCTGGGCCCGAGGTGTGGGCAGTTAGGTTTCCTTGGTTCTTCTCTGCTGGTGCAGGGTCGTTTTCAAAGCCTCCGGAACTCGTCTGGTCCCGAATTGAGGAGAGGGGGCGGGGAGGGGCTTGCGGCCCCGCCCCCTTCTCCGGCTAGTCGGCGATTGCACTGGCCCGCCTACTCCCTCCGCTGGCCCCGGGGCCGCGTCCCCCAGGCAACTCAGCGGAGGCCTGAGCTTCTGCCGGCAGGTGTCGGCGCTGAAGCCCCCAGGCACAGCCCGGTTCGTCCCCATGGTGGGTTTCGGGGCTAACCGGCGGGGCGGCCGCCTGCCCTCTTTCGTGTTGGTGGTACTGCTGATAGTGATCGCGATCCTCGCCTTCAACTACTGGAGCATCTCCTCCCGCCACGTCCTGCTTCAGGAGGAGGTGGCCGAGCTGCAAGGCCAGGTCCAGCGCACCGAAGTGGCCCGCGGGCGCCTGGAGAAGCGCAATTCGGACCTTTTGCTCTTGGTGGACTCGCACAAGAAGCAGATTGACCAGAAGGAGGCCGACTACGGCCGCCTCAGCAGCCGACTGCAGGCCAGGGAGGGCCTGGGGAAGAGATGCGAAGATGACAAGGTAAGGACGAGCCCTCCCCCCTTAACCCCCACTATTCCAGTTCCGGGGTGGGGGTGTTAGACCACTAGCGGCTGCCTTAGCCTTCCTGGGTTGCAGCCCCGGAGGCTCCCCTTTATCGCCAACAGCTCTGCTTCTGTTGGACTTTTCCTGGTTTATCACTGCTACATTCACCAGTTCCTGCCAGAGGAAACTGGCTGTAAATTCTGGTTCTCAAGAGTGGCCTATGCGTGGATGCCGCCTTTTCTCCAAGCTCAGTTGCTGAGCTGGCAGTGGTAATCGTCTGGCCTATGTGGCCGCCTTACGTTCACAGATACACAAATAGGGAGACTGCCAGATTTGGTGTGGGTATTGTTGCCTTAGCCTTATTCCATGCATACTGATCAGTATTAATTTCTTTGTTTCAAGAATGGAGCCTCCTCTAACTCCTCTACTTATGGTAGT
The DNA here is from genome assembly GCA_007922815.1 of Macrotus californicus. Taxonomy (NCBI): domain Eukaryota; kingdom Metazoa; phylum Chordata; class Mammalia; order Chiroptera; family Phyllostomidae; genus Macrotus; species Macrotus californicus. Next base: position 4,300 of record VMDR010020402.1, read on the forward strand.
CACCATGTATTTATGGCAGTATGTTTTTTCATAAATCTCTATAGGTCAGTGTGTTAAGTAAAGAATCAAATATTACTGCCTTTTTGTGATCAAATGTTATGATAGGCTCTGGAACCATATATGCACCACATTTGTGACTTGGGCATAGTTAATACAAAATTATGTACTCAGTATGAATTGTTAATGAAATTAGCCCAAAAGGCAGAATCTAAAAATATGTTCTGTGCCACAGAATCTCATGTCAGTGTACTTTGTTTTGAAAGGAAATAAAAATGAAATTCTGTATGCTTAAGTAGCTATTACGGTTGGTGTTTTATGCAGATGGCAAGCCATACGAAGTTTAAATTTAAAAAGTTCAAAGCTGGACTGTAACTAAAGATCTGCTACTAAATGGTGTGTGTTCTTACTAGCATATTGAAACCATAATAATTTATGATTTATGAAACTTCTGTTGGTATAGCAGAGTTGTGAAAATTTCTGGGTGGGATAAATAGATGCCTTTCTGTACATTTTTTGGTAATTTTTGCGTTGTTTCTGGGTGTTCCTATGATAATTTATAAGTTTTTATTTTGTATATCAAAATCACTTATAGTAAATCATTATCAATTAAAATTTCCATGAGCTCCTTACTTGTTACCAGCCTCTACCTTAGTTCTGTTTCACAAAGATTGAGGCCCTCAGGTAAATGCTTCTCCATAACCCCCTCCTCTTCACCACAACATAGACATCCTCTAGAGGAGTAAGAAATCAGCGAATTTATGTACACTACACACTGAACTCTGAAGACAAAAATTCTTCTGGATGGAGCAGGCAGAAATCTGTGAAATTTTTTAGTATTTAAATGAGGTTTTCAAACTCTGAATAGTTAGGTATTACTGTTCAAGTTCTTCTCTCCAATCTGAAATGAAAGATAAGTCTTTTCTAGTAATTTATACTCTGGGCTCCATTTCTTCGATCTACTGGACTGTAATTATCAGTTTTAGTAGGTTTTCACTTTTACCTTCAATCAAGTATAAGAAATTTTATACTTCTTATACTTCAAACAAGTATAAGAACCTGTTCTAAGAAATTTTGTATGCCTCTATATACTCCCTTCTCCCAATGAACCAATTTGTTTCCTTTCTTAGCTAAACTCCAATTATGGATGGTCTGTAAGTGTTTCATCAGCTTTTTTTTTCATCTCCATCCTAATCTTGGTTTATTCAGTCATCCAGCCTTCTATCTTCCCCTTTTCTGAAGCCATTCACTTGAAGGTCACAACTGACAGTCTTCCTAGTGAAATCCAAAAAACATTTTTATTCTCAATCTATTTAATTTCTTAGTAGCCTGGTCCTGTTGATTATCTCTAGCTTTTTGGAAACTATCTCTGTTCTTCTATAATATTGAACTCCCCAGATTTGCCTCCTACTTTCTTTACTGTATTTGCTGGATTTTTTTTTCCCTCCAACCACCTAATAATGGACTCTATTCTTGAGTCTCTGCTTTCTTGTTAGAGGAGCATTTCTTTTTTATTTTATTTTATTTATTTTTATTTTATTTTATTTTATTTTACTTTATTTTATTGTTGTTCAAGTACTGTTGTCTGCATTTACCCGCCACCACTCCTCCTCCACCTCCCTCCCCTGATTCCACCCCCCCACCCTTGGTTTTGTCCATGTGTCCTTTACAGTTGTTCCTGAAAACCCTTCCCCCTTTTCTCCCCATTACCCACTTTCCCTCTGGTTACTGTCAGATTGTTCTTAATTTCAATGTCTCTGGTTATATTTTGCTTGCTTGTTTGTTTTGTTGATTAGGTTCAACTTAAAGGTGAGATCATATGGTATTTGTCTTTCATTGCCTGGCTTATTTCACTAAGCATAATGCTCTCCAGTTCCATCCATGCTGTTAACAAAGGGTAGGAGTTCCTTCTTTCTTTCTTCTGTGTAGTAATTCATCGTGTAAATGTACCATAGCTTTTGATCCACTCATTGACTGATGGGCACTTAGGTTGCTTCCAGCACTTCGCTATTATAAATTGTACTGCTATGAACATTCAGGTGCATAGGTTCTTATGGATTGGTGTTTCAGGGCTCTTAGGATATAATCCTAACAGTGGAATTGCCAGGTCAAAAGGTAGTTCCATTTTTAGTTTTCTGAGGAAATCCCATACTGTTTTCCACAGTGGCTACACCAGTCTACAATCCCACCAACAGTGCACTAGGGTTCCCTTTTCTCCACATCCTCTCCAACACTTGTTTGTTGACTTGTTTATGATGGCCATTCTGACTAGTGTGAAGTAGTATCTCATGGTGGTTTTAATTTGCGTCTCTCTGATGGCTAATGATGCTGAGCATCTTTTCATATGTCTCTGGGCCTGGAGGAGCATTTCTAGAAGTGGTATTAAACAGAATACCGTCCTGGGAATTATTGATAGGTGCTCAGAAGGAAAACAGTATAAGTAGTATATCCTCTTCCTGGAGTCTGTAATTGTTAATATGCTGTTGAGTCATCTTTGACCCTTGGCGACCCTGTGAATGAGTGATGTCCACATTATCCTTCCTCAGCATCCCTGCTCAGCTCCTGTAGTCTCATGTCTTATGTTGTTTTATGGAGGCAATCCATTTCATATTTGGTCTTCCTCTTTTTTGGGTGCCTTCTGTTTTTCTCAGTATTGTGGTCTTTTCAAGGAACCCTGCCTTCTCATGATGTGCCCAAGTAGGACAACTTTAAAGTGTTGTCATTTTTGCCACCAGCGATGTTTCAGGCTGAATTTGCTCTACTTGTTCGTCTTTCTGGCAGACCAGGGTATCTATAAAGCTCTCCTTTAACATCATATTTCAAATCAATCATTTTTTTCCTATCAGCTTTCTCACTGTCCAACTTTTGTATTCATACAGAATAATTGGGAATATGAGGGTGTGGATGATCTTAACCGTAGCCTCTAATGACACTTTTGCTCTTGATGATCTTTCCTAATTCTTCCAAAGCTCCCTCTCTAAGTCTTAGCCTTCTCTTGATTTCTTGGCCGCAGTCTCCATTTGAATTAGTGACTGAAACAAGGTAAGAAAATTTTTTAACAATTTCAGTGTCTTCATTATCTGTGTTAAAGTTGTGTATTTCTTCCTTAGTCATGATTTTTGTCTTTTTGATGCTTAAATACAGGCCCGCTTTGGCACTTTCTTCTTTCACTTTCATCAGAAATTGTTATAAAATCTCTAAGAAATCTACTAGTAAAGAAGCCTATTTAATTTTGTTTAAACTGGTCTCAGTTAATTTGATCACAGATTTCTATTTTTACAGCCTATTTGTTATCATGGTACAGAAGAATATAGCAAAGCACTCTAACTGGGAAATATTTTCCTAGATATCTTAACTACTTTTGTTTGGCTAATATTCTATGCAGCTAGCTTACAAGTCTTTATCTCTTACTCATCTATCAATTCCATATTTTGAGCTTATTGTAGCATCTTTGTTGTAGTGCTCGTGAATGTTTGTTCTTGGAGTCAATGAGGAGACTCTGGACTGCTAATGGGAAGGATGGTCTTGGTCTAGATGAAGTATGGATGAAATTTGTCCTTCAGAGGTGTTTCCTTTTTTGCTGCTACTCCCTTGATATCTGCAGAAGTATATGAGGGGGGGACCTCACTCCCCAAAAGCCCCAGAATTTATTTATAAAAAATTGTGTATTCTTACATGTTTAAACTTCAGCCACCTTCAAAGTACTCTTCATTTAATGCAATACACCTATCAAGACTTTTTTCCACTGTTCAAAACAGTTTTTGAACATATTCTGAGGAGTTTGGAGTGTTTGGGGCTTGATGTTAAGTGACCAGTTCCTAGTTCAGACCTGTCCTCTGCATATCACCACCCCCTTCTCATCTTTCAAAAAGAATGAGGAGGCCTGCCCTACCCTTTAAGGGAACAACATCAAGTCCCCAGATTATCTGAAAGTCACTCCATCGTGGTCTTGCCTGGACTGGACCTTGGCTGTCAAGCTATTGGACCCCGACCCAGATTCCAGGAAGCTGTAAAGGTTCTGGAAATTTTTCCAGCTGACTTCATAGGAATCTTTATCCTCCCTAGAGAGCAGCCTCAGATGAACTATAACACTAAAGTACTCTCTTTTCTGAGCATGAGAGACTGGTAATAGATTTTAGGAGCAGCTCCCCAAAATACACTAGATGCTAGAAAGGGAATCAGGGTTATGTTTCCAGCCCTACTATTAAAATTACTGTGTGACCTTAGGGAAATTACTTGAGTTCTCTGGGCCTCCCTCAACTTCTTCACCAAGAAAATAAAGGGATAACTAAATCCCCTTCCAGCTCTAAAATTTCACCGTTCCCTTCTGTACTCATTTCCCAAATGAGTGGAAGGCCTATATGAGGGAGGACCCCTGCCCCCACCAAAAAAAAAATCCTGGAATTTACTTTTTTAAAAATTGTGTATTTATTCTTACATGTTTAAACTTCAGTCACCTTCAAAATACTCTTCATTTGATGCAATACACCTATTGAGATGTTTTCTCCACTGCTCAAAACAGTTTTTGAACTTGTAGATTTTGATGCCTTTTAGTGTTTCTGCTCTTTTTTGTTTCACCTCTTCTACATTGGCAAAACTTTTCCCTTGGAAGACTTTTTTTTTCATCTGGGGAAACAAAAAAAAAGTTGCTCAGGGCAAGATCCGGTATATAGGGAAGTTGGGGCATCGGGGTCCTGCTATTTTTGGTCAAAAACTGCTGAACACTCAGCACATTGTTGGCAGGTGCCCTGGTAAATCATGTATGTGAAATGGGCAAACGTGTTGAAAGAATCTTCAAAAAAAATTCACTGAAACTGAACACAACCTCTCACAACAACATTAGCTGGTGCACTGATACAGATGGGTTCCTAGAACACTCACCTAGAGGGGGATGCCTGTACTACAAGGGACCTGCCTCCAGAAGATAATTCTGGTTTTTTTTTGGGGGGGGTCCCCCTTGTTTGGTAGATAAAAAACATCTCAAGGTTTGAAGGCTGCAAATTAGGTTAGAATTCCAGCTCAGTTTTTAGCTATGTGATTTGGGGGCAAGTTATTTAATTAATTTGGGCCCATTTTCTCATCTGTAAAATAGGGATCACAGTACCTACCTGGGTACTGTACAGATCTGAGATCACCAGATTTTTATGCCTTCCCCCTAAAAGGTTATAGCCTAAAGGGGTGTACTAGTTGGTTAGGGCTGCCATACAAAATACCATATAAAAGACTGGGTGGCTAAAAACAACAGAAGTTTATATTCTTACAGTTCTGGAGTCTAGAAGTCCAAGGTGGAAGTGCCAGCAGGTTTGTTTCTTTTGGGGCCTATCTCCTTGGCTTGCAGATGGCCAGCCTCTTGGGCCTTAGTCATCACATGGTTATCCCTCTGTGCATACACATCCTTAGTGTGTCTTCCTCTTTTTATTTATTCTTTATTTTAATTATTTATTGATTTTTAGAGAGAGGAAGGAAGGAAGGAAGGAAGGAAGGAAGGAAGGAAGGAAGGAAGGAAGGAAGACCAGTTTATTGTTCCACTTATTTATGCATTCATTGGTTGATTCTTGTATGTGCCCTGACCTGGGATCAAACTCGCAACGTTGGAGTAGCAGAATGACATTATAACCAACTAAGCTACCTGGCTAGGCCCCTCTCCTCTTCTTTTAAGGATACCAGTCACACTGGATTAGGGCCCCACTCTAATGGCCTCATTTCAATGTAATCAACTCTTTAAAGACTTTATTTCTAAATAGATTAATTTTGTGATGTGCTAGGGTTTGAGACTTCTATACGTGGATTTCGGAGGAACATAATTCGCCCATAACAAGGGGAATCCATGACATACACACTGTTTTTTCATTCCTCTGCCAGAAAGGCCCTTTCTTCTGTTTCCTAGATGTAGGGCATTTCTCTTATCCTAAATTGAATTTTAGCTACCCGTATATTACACTAAAGCTATGTGGTTCAGGTGGGCCAAATCAAGCTCTTGATAAATCAGAGGAGCTGTTAAAATATAGGAAAAGTCCTCCCCAAAATATTTTTTTTATTACAAATGCAAAAAAGTCAATTTTGAGGTTTGAAGCTGAACAATATAAATGACCTCTTTTCCGTTTAACATTCATAATCTTCCCTGAGGCAGTGTATACCTTTGGATGAATAGGGAAAAGGTGATGTGCCAGAAAAGAGGATGGGAAGCTTAGTACTTTAAAAAAAATCCTTGTGTGTGTGTTTATATATGTATGTATGTGTGCATGTTTTTGTGTATGTACACAACACTCATATATGTACCAAATTTATATATGTATAAACCTTGGCACATAGATGTTCATTACTATGGGCTCAGTCCTGGCTCCACCATTCAGTTTATGTATAACCTCGGGCAAATTACTTAACTTCTCTGTGCCTCAGTTTGTTCATCTGTAAAATGAGGACAGTAATAGATTTCTTTCTTATTTTTAGGAAGTTTAAATGAATAAACTCATTAAAATGCTTAGAACAAAGCCTACCACATAGTAAAAAAAATGTTCAGTAAGTGTTGTTAGCTATTATTTTTCCACAGCTACTTCCCTATTTCTATCCTGCCCTCTCTTCAGAATGGGACTGTGTCTGTGTTTCTGCCCAAGATCCAGTCCCAGCTCCAATTTATGTGCCTCACCTTTTGCTCCTGTTTGTCGGACTTTTTTCCCCCTCATTTCCTGGTCCATTTCAAATTAGGCTTAGTTGACTCCTCCCATATTTGTCTTAGCTGACACCCTGAAGCCTGGCTGTTCCTCTGTAATTTGAGGATCATCCTTCTACAATTCTTTTAATATGCCACACATTATAATTCCTACCTTTGTCTCTCCCTCACCTGCCATGATCTGGCCATTTTTAGCTTTAACTGCTACCTCAGATTATTCATAAACTATACAAAACTCATACCTCCTCTTCAAACTATATCCCTTTCCTACTTTCTTCATCCCTGTAAATAATGCTCATTCAACCATTATTAAGACTGAGATTAGAAATTTTGATGTTATTTTTGGTTCCTTCATTATCTCATATTTAGTAATTCAACATGCAGCTGAGAAATTGATTGAATTAAGGGGAAAAAGCCATCACTGGTAGCAGAGTAGAGAGCACTGACTGGAAAGAGAGCAGTAGCTTCCCAGCTAGTCTCCTTGCCCTGGTCTATGTTTCTTTCAGTCCTCAAACCTTACTTTCAAAGTGGCTGCATCATTCACTACATCAAGTCAGAATTCTAGCTACCTTTGTCTCCCACTATCTCCTGACCCAAACTGTGTTCCAGACAGGTTGTTTTGCTTCATTTTGTCTCCCCACTGCTTTTCTGTGTCATGTTAATTCCTGTTTCTATACCTTTGTTCCTGCCATTTTACTTCTAACCTCTTACCCGTTTCCTGTGTCTTTTCTATCAATCTTTCTACCAAGAGATTGTACTAATCTTTAGCATCTGATCTATATCCATTGCGAAGCTCCCCGGGTCTTCTGACCTGGAGCATGCTTTTTCTTCTTTGTGCAAAATTTGTATTTATTGTTTGAGCTACACTAATTAATTTTGTTCTTCAATTTTACTAATAGCAACTTATGTGCTAACCTTGTCTTCTTGATGCAATTTTACATTCCTTAAGGAAGGACCATATTTAAAAAAATTTCCTATGAGTTCTTCATAGTCTTCAGTGCCGATGCAGTGTTATGGGTTACTGGATTAAGATGTTTCCTAATCCAGTGTCTTGAATCCTTTTGAAGAAAATTTGGACACTGATACACAAAGACACACAGGAAATAAGGCCAGGTGAAAATGGAGGCCTTGATTGGAGTGATGCATCTGCAAGCTAATGAATTGTCATCAACCCCTAGAAGTTAAGAAAGAGGCAAGGAAGGGTCCTTCCCTAAGGACTTCAGGAGAAAGAACATGGCCCTACAGACAACATAATTTTGGACTAGTAGTCTCCCAGATTGTGAGAGAATAAATTTCAGTTGTTTTAAGGCATCAAGTTTGTGGTATTTTGTTTTGGCAACCCTAGGAAACTAGTAGAAGATTCAGTAGAAACTCCAGCAGACTTTTTTTTTGTAGAAACTGACAAGCCGATTCTAAAATACTTACAGAAATGTAAATAACCGAGGACAGCCAAATTTACAAAAAGAAGAACAAAGTTGGAGGACTGAACTTTCTGATTGCAAGACTTACTATAAAGATGTAGGGATCAGAACAGTGTGGTGTTGATGAAAAAATAGGCTTATAAATTGCTTGGGAGTAGAGTGCAGAAATAAGACCCACAGATACATGGTCACTTGATTTTTGACAAAGGTGCCAAAGCAGTTTAACAAGGAAAGGAAAGTCTTTTCAACAAAAAATTTTGAAACAAAACCCTGCTTTCCCTCTCCCACAATACCTTGTGTTCTTTCTTTCCAACCTGGGCCCAGCATAATGGCTCCCACAAAGAAGGGTGGTGAGAAGAAGGGCCATTCTGCCGTCAGTGAGGTAGTGACTGGAGAGTACACCGTCAACATCCACTAGTGCACCCATGGAGTGGGTTTCAAGAAGCGTGCCCCTCACGCGCTCAAAGAGATCTGGAAATTTGCCGAGAAGGAGATGGGAACTCAAGATATGCGCGTTGACACCAGGCTTAACAAAGCCGTCTGGGCCAGAGGAATAAGGAATGTCATGTACCATATCCCGTTCTGGTTGTCGAGAAAACGTAATGAGGATGAAGATTCACCAAACAAGCTCTATGTGTTGATCATCTGTGTACCTGTCACCAGTTTTAAAAATCTACAAACAGTTAATGTGGATGAGAACTAACTGCTGATTGTTGAATAAAGTTATAACACTGCCCCAAGATTTTTTTTGAAACGACTGGGTATCTTTTGTATTTTTTTTAATCCTCACATGAGGACATTTTTTTCCCTTGCTTTTGGAAAGAGAGCAAGGGAATGAGAGAGAGAGAGAGAGAGAGAGAGAGAGAGAGAGAAAGAAAAAGAAACATCAATGTAAGAGAGAAACATCAATTGGTTGCCTCCTCATGTGCATCCTAACCAGGGATTGAACCCACATCCTGGGTATGTACCCTGACTGGGAATTGAACCTGCTACCCTTTAGTCTATGGGACTATGCTCCTTTCTTTTTTTTTAATCCTCACTTGGGGATATGTTTTTTGATTTGAGAGAGAGACAGACAGACAGAGAAACATCAATCCATTGCCTCTGGTACACACCCTAAGGATCAAACCCACAACCTAAAGTTTGTGCCTTGACTGGGAATCAAACCTGCAGCCTTTTGGTGTATGGCATGACACTCCAACCAACTGAGCCACCCAGCCAGGGCCAACTGGATATCTTTATGGGGGGAAAAAGAACCATAACTGCTATCTTGCAAAATGTACCAAATTCACTTGAAATGAATCATGAACCTAAATGTAAAAGATGAAACTATAAATATTCTAGAAGAAAACACAGGAGAAAATATGCATAGGCATGGATTTTTTTGAGGGCACAAAAAGCATGAACTATAAAGAAAAAAATGATAAATCAGACTATCAAAATTTAAAACTTTGCTCCTCAAAAGTCAGTATTTTTTTTAAAGCAAGACACAGATTGGAAGAAATATTTATAATATATGTATCTGACAGAAGAATTTCACCAGAATATACAGGGTGGGGCAAAAGTAGGTTTACAGTTGTAAGTATGCAAAACACTTTATTCTTGTATTATTATTAATTATTATATTATTTTCCCTATGAACAACCTACTTTTGCCCCACCCTGTATAAAAACCCCTTACAACTCAATAATAAGACAACCCGATTTTTAAAATGAGCGAAAGATTTGAACATTTTATCAAAGATTTATGAATGGCAAAATAAGCTTGTGAAAATTGCTCAATATCATTCATTAGTCATTAAGAAAATGCAAATTAAAGCCACCACGAGACACCACTACACAATGACTAAAATGACTAACATGAGAAAGATTGATACCTTTAACTGGAACATAATCAACAACAACAAAAAAAGCAAACAAAATATAACCAGAGACATTGAAATTAAGAACAATCTAACAATAGCCAGAAGGGAGGGGAGAGGGGACAGTGGGCGAAAGGGTTTTCAGGAATCCCTATAAAGGATGCATGAACATAACCAAGGGGGAGGGTGGAAGCAAGGAAGGGAGGTGGGATTGGCTGGGGTGGGGGGGAGTGATGGGGGGAAAATGCGGACAACTGTAATTGAACAACAATAAAGTAATTTAAAAAAAAGGTTGACAGTATCAAGTGTTAGTATGGGTGTGGAGCAACTACAGCTCTCAGATACTGCTTGTGGGAGTATAAAATGATACACCATTCACTTTAGAAAACTGCTTAGCAGTTTTTTATAAAGTTAATTATATACCCACCATATGACCCAGCCATTTCACACCTCAGTAGTATTTACCCAAGAGAAATAAAAATATGACCACACAAGACTTATATACAAATATCCACAGTAGCTATAGTTATACACACACACACACACAACCCTTGGAAAAACTTAAATTTCCATCAGCATGTGAATGTATAAATAAAATGTGATAAATCCAGAATATTACTGGATACAACAGAATATTTCTTAGCAATGAAAATGATTGAATCACTGATATGCTCAACAACATAAATGAACCTCAAAATCATTATTCTGAATGGAAATCACACATATTTATGATTTCATTTATATAATATTTTAGAAAAAGTGAACTAATCTATAATAGTAGAAAGCAGAAGAGTTGTTGCCTGAGGACAAAGGTAGAGGGAGGGATGAAAAAGGGACAAGAGGAAACGGGGGAAAGGGGAGTGGCAGGGGTGGGGGCACAGAAAGGTTAGATTGTATTATATCTTGATTGTAGTGGTTATTACACAGATGTTTAAAGCTATCAAAGTCAACAAATTATTTACTTTAAATAGAATGGTCTATTGAATGTAAATTATACTTCAATGAAAATTGTTAAAAAATAAAAATTAACATATAGCAATGAAAGTGGGTGTGGGGGAGCCAGTCAGTGCTTCCTATTGCCCTTGACATAGCTCACAAATCTTTTCTCATATGATTCTAGCCTTGCAGTCCAACATCCAATATTCTCCCTCCAATCCACATACTTTCAGATCCTCAAACTCTCCTGCTTTTCCCTATTCTGTGCTTTGAAATATACCGTGCCCTGCACTTCTAACCCTCTTATTTCTCCCAAGCTTCTTATTGCTCCAAACCTCTCGCTCATTCTTTACCTCACTAAAGCCTAATCTTTTTAAAGGACTCTACTGAAACTTTCTTTCTCAAGAATGTCTTTCCCAAAACCTTAAACTACATTAATATGTTAGGTCCTCCTCCCTATTCCCTGCTCAATTATAAGCTCCATATCCTGTATACTGTTATCTGTCTCTCATTTGCTGCTATATCCACAACATGTAGCCCAAGGACTGACCCAGAGTAGAAACTCAAATGTATCTGGTGAATGAAGAAATGCAATTGGTGTTAAGGATGACAACACAGGTAATATACAAACACTGAATGAGAGAGGGATAGATTAGCGAAAGTGATTGTTATCCAGGCTAAGGGAGAGAAGTTTCAAGAAGCAGGGACAGGAGAAACAATCAGACATGGGAGGCAACTGATCAAAAGCTCTGAAACAACATTGTTCCAAGGAGAAGTTATTTGGCTAGGGAAGAGTAGATAAAAGTTAATTAGGAATCAGAAAGAACTGGTGAAGCCCTGTGAGAAACTGCAATCACTGCAAGCCTATCCTTTGCCTAGAGGGAAGCTTGGATTTTAAGTCAAAGGAAACATTAATTCTCTACCAAGGAAGAAGCTAAAATGGGGAAAAACTTAGGTCTTCATCCACAAAAAAGTGGTTCTGCTTGTTTAATGAAGACACAGTTCAAAAAGTATTCCCTGTCACTTCAGAGGACAGATAGCCCGTGCCACACTACAATAATTGTTTCTTTCCCTCCATCAAGTGGATGTAAGGAAGCTCCTTGAATGTACTTTTATGCTTTCTCTACATAACTAAAGCCATCATTTTCCAAGAATCAGTTTGCTTTATGAGCTCCATAGAACCTTCCAAGATTACTCTGTTCCATATTATGGGAGCAAAAGAAAGTGGAAAAATATGAAAGCAAGAAAGGGAGACATAAAGGAAAAGTGGGGATATGTTTCTAAGATCTTTTTAGCACAGTATGTAAGTGCTCAATATGTTTTTGACAATTAATATATTTGGGTTTTAAGAGAACAGTACAACTCTATCCACCATCTTGAAGCCTTTAGGGGCCTGCTGGGAGCAGGGCTTGTATAATGACAAATATGTCTAGAAGGCTGTGGTCCAAGGCCATTTTTACTGGCTATGAGCAGGGTCCCTGGAACCAGAGGGAGCTCACAGCTCTTCTTAAACTTGAAGGTGTTTACGCTTGGGATGAAACTGAATTCTGTCTAGACAAGAGATGTGCTTATATATACAAAGCAAAGATTGACACAGTGACTCCTGATGGCAAACCAAACCAAACCAGAGTAATAAAGGTAACCTGTACTCATGGAAACAATGGAATTATTTGTGCTAAATTCCAAAGCCACCTTCCTGCTAATAAGGCCATTGAACACAGAATCTGTGTAATGCTGTACCCTTCAAGGATTTACTTATTGAAAAGTAAATAAATAAAAGTGGATTAAAAAACAACATGGGACTAAATTTCTTCAGAATTAACTATACCAATGCATCCAGGAAAGAAGGGAGCTCACATTATTAATATCAAACTCTGTACTGGACAAGCTTTTACTTCATGAAAGTAAAAAGTGAATTTTTTTTCATGAATCCTCATGTTGTGGATGAAGAAACAGGCTTAAGAGAGGTAGGAAAATGGCAGAATTCTAAACTCAGATCTGTTTGATTCTAAAAGTCTTTGCTCTTTTCAGTAAACTTTATTTGCTACACAGTATTTTACATATGTACCTGTATTTTAAAATATAAAATGATATATAAAATATAATTACATATTTTTATATAAAAGCAGTTATCAGCAAATCAAATAACTTTAGTATTCACTATGTCTATTAGTTTCCTAGGGTTTCTGTAACAAACTGGGTGGCTTAAAACAACAGAAATTTATTATCTCACAGTTTTGGAGATTAGAAGTCCAAAATTAAGTTGTTGTCAGGGTCATGCTCCTACTGGGGATGGGGAAATTCTAGCTTCTGACAATCTCAGGTATTCCTTGGTTTACGGCAGCATAACTCTAGTCTCTGTCTCCGTCTTCCATGGCTGTCTTCCCAATATGTCTGTGTGTCTTT
>VMDR010020403.1:0-17589 GCA_007922815.1 Macrotus californicus
AGATTCAAGGAGCTACAAAAGCATCACCAAAAGTTTCCAGATCTTTCCTAATAGAAAGGGTAGTAATGTTCTAAATTTGCTAATGCCTGGTTGTTTCCTTATATCTAATAAATATCTCTTCTTTTATATTTTACTGCTAAGGAAAGATATGAATTTATTCAGGATGTTTACTACAAACCAAAGGTAAATAATGGGAGAAAGAAGAATCTGAAAGTGTATGATTACTTTGTCATCTGTCATTCACTATAACAATTTCAGGTGCTGGAAGTTGCTGTTACAAAAGGAGGAATGCAATGTCTTCCTTGCCCACCTTCCAGGGTAACTGAGATCAAATGAAAGACTTCTTCTGAAAGTACCCATAACTACCAAACACTGCATCAAAATATAAGAGCTTGAGAGGATGCTCTGAAAGGCATACTCAAATATACCAGCACAAAATGGTACAGCTCATTTGGATAGCTAGTTGGCACTATTTTGATACCATGAAAATATTCAGACATTTTGATCCAGTAAAATTCTTACTTCTAGTAATCTATTCTAAGGAAATATGCAAGCAAATGAAGAAAACACGTATACATAGAAAGTCATTATACTGTTAATGTGAAATAGCCAAGTATTCATTCCACAACTGTTTAATAAATGGCTACAGATCGAGCACTGTGCTGGGCATTGGGGACACTCACTGGTGATAGGGCAGATAAGGCCCTGACCACTTTAACTTGTAACTTACCTTACCACAAGCAGGAAGACATGGGATGTCAGGATGAACTGAATTTTCTGGTTATTAAGATTTTGTTTCCTCCTTTTTCCACTTAACATCACTAGGTTCTTTCTTAACAATAACAACAAAAACTTTAAGCTTATTATGTTACCTACTTGTCAGAAAAATGGAGAAGAAATGTATACAATCTGTGAGAACTGTTAGTACTAAAGGGGTTGTCCACATGGGGTAGTTTAATCCTAGAGGTTTTTGCTTTAGATATGCCAGTCTATTAAGAGAATTTTACAAGACATTTTGAGGTCAAGGCAGCAGCTGCACCTAGTGACTGGCAGGGAGGTGTGTGTATGTATGTGTATGGGGGGGGGTGATGTGCTGTCATATTTTTCTCTACATGCTCTTCCACTAGGTATGAATATAAATGCTTTTTAATGACAATGATACCTCGGACAAGAGTTTGATCTCCAAAATATGAAAAGAATTCACAGGACTCCACTCCAGGAAGACAAACAACCCAATTAAAAAATGGGCAAAGGACTTGAATAGACTTCTCAGAGGAGGACATACAGAGGGCCCAGAGACATGTGAAAAGATGCTCATCATCACTAGCCATCAGAGAGGTGCAAATTAAAACCACCATGAGGTACCACTTCACACTGGTGAGAATGGCCATCATAAACAAATCAACAGAGAAGTGTGGGAGAGGATGTGGAGAAAAGGGAACCCTAGTGCACTGCTGGTGGAATTGCAGACTGGTGCAGCCACTGTGGAAAACAGTATGGAATTTCCTCAGAAAACTAAAAATGGAACTGCCTTTTGAACCAGCAATTCTGCTGCTGGGATAATATCCTAAGAACCCCGAAACACCAATTCAAAAGAACCTATGCACCCCAATGTTCACAGCAGCACAATTTACAATAGCCAAGTGCCGGAAGCAACCTAAGTGCCCATCAGTCAATGAGTGGATCAAAAAACTATGGTACATTTACACAAAGGAATACTACACAGCAGAAAGAAAGAAGGAGATCCTACCCTTTGTGACAGCATGGATGAATCTGGAGAGCACTATGCTAAGTAAAATAAGCCAGGCAGTGAAAGACAAATACCATATGATCTCACCTATAAGTGGAACCTAATCAACAAAACAAACAAGCAAGCAAAATATAACCAGAGACATTGAAATTAAGAACAAACTAATAGTAACCAGAAGGGAGGTGGGAGGGGATAATGGGGGGAAAGGGGAAGGGTTTTCAGGATCATGTACAAAGGACCCATTGACAAAGGCAAAGAGGGGTAGGATCAAGGTGGGAAGTGGGGATGGCTGAGGTGGGGGGTAAGTGGTAGGGGAAAAATGGAGACACCTGTACTTGCACAACAATTAAAAAATGTGAAAAAAAATAAATGCTTTCTAAAAATTCATGTTACAGAAACCTAATTTCCTAAATGTACTCCTAAGTACATCATTGTGGTCCCTTGCACTCGTATCCAAAAAGCTAATTAGGATAAAGCTTTATAAATAATTTAAATTTGTCCTATAATAGAATGGTAGTCTGAAGGTTTTAATCTGAAAGGCTGACACTTTCAGTAGCTGTGTCTTTTTACAGAACTTGGGTTTTCAGTCAATTTTAGCATCCAACAGTCCATTGTTATAGGTAATGCAAAGAAAAAAACAAAAACACCACTGTCTTTGCTAAGCTTTAAAATTACTATAATTTTCAAAGTGATCTTGGGAACCCATAATATCTTAAAAACTAGAGCGACGCACAACTCAGTAGAGTTTTCCAAATTTAGTATCGTAACTCATGCTTTCAAAAAACATATACTGAACGCCTACTGTGTGCTCTGTGCTAGGTGGGCGTTGTGTGAAGAGTCCTGATCAAGATTAGAGGAAAAGGGTACCTGGCACAACAAACCCACGAGGGAAAAACGCAACGCTAAACTTAAATACTGAGGATAAAACGAAGCTTAGACATTTACTTTTGTAAAAAGTTCCTTCCTAGTCCTGCTTTTTCGGGGAAGGGAAGGGGAGGGGGGCGGGCTCTGTAAAGTGAACTCGCAGAAGGTGGCACATGGAGCCCGGGTCAGAGGGTACCTTCAGTCTGGAAACTCCGCCAGGCCCATGAGCGCGGCCAAAGGTGAGAGCGTGGGGAGAGAGTGCTGCGGCCACCTCGGACCCGCGCACCTGGCGCCCCCAACACCAGCGGGCACCGCCCACCGAACACGCAGGTGCCTTTGCCACCGCGTCGCCAGGGGATCCGGGCAGAGCCGGGGCTGCGCTCCAGACTGGGCGGCGAGTTAGCCTGGGGATTCCCGTGGCATGAGCAGACCCAGCCGCCCTCCTTCCCGTTCCGGACCGGCCCCCACACTTTCCCATCCTGGGCTGGCCTCCCCTCATTACCCTGGAGGCGATCACAGCCAGTGACTCTTCCTCGGGCGGCCAGCGGTGCGGGGCCTGGGCGGGCGTGGGAGCCGGGTCCGGGCAAGGCAGGCGATCAAGGCCCGCTCCCAGCGCGGGCCGCGGGGCGCAGGAGGCCGGCGCGACCCGGACTGGGGCGGCGAGCCAGGAACTCTGCCCCAGTCCCAGGCTATCTGTCGGGACGGGATTCGCCCCACCCCGACTTGCGGTCGCGGCCCCGCCTCCCGCCTCAGGGCTACAGAGTTGGGGGCGGGGCCTTCAGCGTTGGGGGCGGGGCAAAGGCAAAACTACGACGCTAGAGGCTGTGGGGGCAGGGTCAACGGGAAACTACAATTCCCAGCAGGTCGAAGGCTGGTGCCGTGGGGGCTGCTGGGAGAGTGGGGCTCGTTTGCTCTTCTCCAGATGCCTGGGGACTGCCATTGACCCGGTGTCGCTGTAGCACTGAAGTCGCGGAGTAATGATGTGAAGTCGCCCGCCCGTCCCAGCCACGCCCGAGCGGTTCCTGGAGGTGGCAGCCAGTCGGCTGCAACTCTGAGGCTGCCGCCGCTTTAGAAGCTTCTCCTTGAGGGGACTGGGGCGGAGGACTCCGGGCCATTCCTGTGAGTAACCTTCCCCGTGCACGACCCGAACTTGCCCTTGCTAACTTCCTTTGAAAACGGAGGAGCCTTCCCAGCCCGCGTTCTTCCTGGTCCTCCGAGGTCACGCACGGACACCCAAGCCCAAGGCTGGATACTGGAGGGCAGGGTCTCGCCGTGTCCCCGCCCCGGGAAGTGGACTGTTTCCCAAGTGTGGGTGCGAAGTGATGGGCACTGTGCCCCGGTTTCCGGGTGCACCCCACTTCTGACGATTGGCAGCATCCTCATCCCCTGCGGGACATTATCTATCGAGGCCCCCAACCCTTAGAGAACGGCTTCAGTGTCTGGCGGTTAAACCCTAAGCCTTGGTCGCCATCTGTGATGTGAGCGAGAGGAGAGGGTATTGGAAAGAGCTCTTTCTATGTTGAGTTGAATTGGACTTTTCTTGGGATTGATTTTGAGGCAGATACCACACTTCTTTTCAAAGAAACGGTTGACTTGAGTTTCAAGCTCAAATAATGGGTACTGGCAGATGTCCTTTTTAGTGCTGGCATAAAGATAACCTCTCAAACACTTAAAAGATTTCTAGGTCATAAGAGTGGTGAACTCAGTTACTTGCTCACAACCATTTCATTTAAACCTGCAGTTTCTGCACCGTAAGAGCAAAAGCAAAAACAGTGGCCGTTCGCTGGCAATTCATCAAGCTAGAGTGGACCATAGGAATAAAATGCAATGGATTCGTTAAGTTTTGTAAAAATATATATTTCAGTAAGTTTTTTCTCGACCTTCAAATCATTGCTGTAGAATTGGATGCCTGAGCTATAATGGTCTCCAAATGGCATGCTAATGGTGGTGATGTGACGCTTCAGAACAAATTGTGAAGGACAGTTGGTGGTGAGAAAGGGCAGGG
Source organism: Macrotus californicus (assembly GCA_007922815.1). Taxonomy (NCBI): domain Eukaryota; kingdom Metazoa; phylum Chordata; class Mammalia; order Chiroptera; family Phyllostomidae; genus Macrotus; species Macrotus californicus. The sequence continues at coordinate 4,620 of VMDR010020403.1, forward strand.
ATGAAGATACTTTATCATCTCAACATTCATCCAGCTTTCTAGTTTTAAAATTAAGTCATGTTCAACAAGTTTCCGACATCCAGCAAGCATACATTTTATGAAAGACACTGTTTTGTTATTTTACAGGTTTTTATTCGTGTGATGGAAGGAGTCGGAAAGAACAAACATTTGATTACTTCCAATCCACCAGGCAGGCACCCCAGTTATGAGCTTTACTTGCGTTCACTCACTTAATCACTGCAGTAGCTCTTTGGCACTAAATCTGAGGCTCAAAGACATGAAGTGGATGCTCAAACCTAGACTGGCCTTGCTTCGAAGTAAAGGGCAAGTAACTTGTATCTACTTCAGAAGTTATCTTAAAGGCATTATTCAGTATTATTTCCCAGTACTGTTTTCTACACTTTGGACATCCGCAATAAGTCCAAACCCCTGCTTTAGTACTTTTGAACAAATTGTTCTCTCTGCTTGTGATTTCTGTCCCCCAGAGGTTTGCTCATTAAGACCCTAAAAGTGCATTCCAAACCAACCTGTTTACTTATGTAAAACATAGGATTAGATTTTCATCTCAAAGGTCCTTTCTACTTCAAAGTTTTGGTGAATCTGCTGTTGAAAATATGGGCCAAGGAGTGTTATTCTCCACTGAAAATGCTTAATATCTAGAGGTGTTAAGAGTAGAAAAACTTGTTCCTTAAAAATTTTACTTCAGTATCCATATATATGTTAAAAACCAATATAAGGAAGAACAGATATGTTATATCATGTTTATTTTGAGCTTTGTTATCTGTACCAATTTTTGAACCTCTTTAGTTACCACCTTGTTTAATGGGTAAGAAATCTGAGGAATTAAAGTAATATATTTGAAATGACTTAGTATTGAAAGAACTAAGTTATTCATGGTTTCCAGTCATATTTGTTCAGACCTGCAGTGCTCATGGAATAATAGGAAACACTTATATAATGCTTACTATGCATTAGATAACCATCTAATGTTTTACCTATGTTAACTTACAGAAACACATGAGGTGCTTTTTTAAAACTGTATTTATTGGCTAGTAACATCATATAAATTTTAGGTGTACAACTTTATAATACAACATTTGTATACTCTGTTGTGTGCTTACCACCCAAAATCTAGTCTCCTTCCATCACCTTGTATCTAACCCCCTCTATTTTGTTCTCCCGACACTTCCCTTTCCCTCTGGCAATCACCACTCTGTTGTCTGTGTTTAGGAATTTGTTTTGTTTATTCATTTGTTTTTGTTTTATATCCCACATAGGACTAAAATCATGTGGTTCTTGGTTCTTGTTCTTTTCCATCTAACTTACACCAGCTGTAAGGGAAATGCAAATCGAAACCATAATGAGATGACTATCTCACACCCATTAGAAGGGCCCTTATCATTTAGACATGTAAGTTTTGGAGAGGAGGGGTGAAAAGGGAGCCCTCATACCTGCTGGTAGGAATGTAAATTGGTATAGCCACTATGGAAAACTACCATGTGACCCAGCACTCCCTATTCTGGGCATCTACCCCCAAAATTTGAAAACACTTATTTGTAAAGATATATGTACCCCTGTGTTCACTGCAACATTATTTACAATAGCCTAGACATGGAAATAGCCCGTGCCCCTCAACAGATGATTGGATAAAGATATGATACACATACACACACAAACACTCCTCAGCCATGAAAAAAAAGAAAGATGAACTAATGCAGCTGAAGCAGAGGATAAGTTAACATACCCAAGGCCATTCAGCTACTAAGTGTAGAACTGGGTGTCAAATTCAGGCATCTCAGAACCTTTACTATTAATATTTACTGAGAACCTACTGTGTACCAACCCCACAACTGGATATTTTTTATTATAATTAGGTCATTTATCTTAACAACTACCTTATATAGAAGTTCAGCATTTAGTGCCTTGCCCAAAGTCGCAAGATAATTAAATGGTAGAGCTAGGATTTGAACGACATTTGCCTTTCTTCAAGTTCATGGTTTTTTTATACTTTCTCTCAGTAACCAAATCTTTATTAACTGCCTACAAGAAACCAGACTAAGTGCTAGAGATTTAGTCTCTGCTCTTAAGAAATACAGTCTGAACAGGGAAAGAGACAACTGTGATAGTACAGTAATAATAGAATAGCAGCATACAGACACCACCATACAGAACTGTGGGAACACAGGGAAAGGGCACAGAAATCTTCCTAGGTGAGAAGGCCTGGGCCAGTTTGGAAAAACAACTGGGAATTAGCCTGGACAAAGAAAAGGAGAAGGGGTTGTTATGGGCTGAATTCTGCCCCTCCAAAACTTTTGCTAAATGTTGAAGCCCTAATCCAGATGACCTCAGAATGTGACTATATTCAGAGAGAGGGCCTTTGAAGAAGTGATTAAATTAAACTGAAGCCTTTCGAGTGGGTCATAATCTGCTTTGACTGGTGTCCTTGTGAGAGGCACTTTGGACACAAAAAGAGGCCCCAGCAGTATGTGTACAGAGAAAAACCATGCTGAGGATACAAGGAAAAGGTGGCCATCTGCAAGCCTTCAGGAGAAACCAGATCTCTCAACACTTTGATCTTGGGCTTCTAGCCTCCAGAACTGGCAGAAAATGAGTGTTGCATAAGCTACCCAGTCTATGGTGTTTTGTTATGGCAGCCCTAGCCGATTACTACAGGGATGTTGAGATAAATGAAATGACACACGAAAAGCCTTTTAGGTGGGGCCAGGTAATTAGGTTTTGTGGTCAAAAGTGTTGAAAGATGAAGGTGGAAACTAGGCTGGGGCCAGGTTAGGACAATCCTGTATGAGGTGCTAAGCAGTTTATTCTTTATCTTAAGGGAATGAGATGGAGTTTGTAGCAGTGGAAAAACATTAGATCGAGGTTTTAGGAACATGACTTTTTGCACCTTGTGGAAGATAGATTAAAGGGAATAAGACTGGAGGCAAGGAAACCAGTTTAGGTGTCTTTTGCCACAAGAAGCTGAACTGAATATTTTCTTAGAATGTCAAATGTCAAACTAAAACAGAACCACTGTTAAGGAAGGTTTTAAAGGGCACAGCTAACCTTTAGAGCATACATAAGATTTGGGAAGAATTTGTAGATACCTGGTTTGTACCAAGAGACTAGCTTTGCTTTTGACATTTTGCCTTTCATAAATAGATCTTTACTCACCCCTCACAGTATATTCATTCATTGTTTTTCCACTGTACCTAATAGACACCTTTTTGGTGCTTGCACTGTTCTAATCCAAGTCCTCTGACAATCTTATGAAATATCTGCTGTTACTGTATCCATTTTATACATACAGATATTGAAGTTCAGACAGGTCCAGTAACGTGCCCATGGTCACGTAGTTAAAAAATGGCAGTGTTAGGACCCACACTCAAGCGACCTGTCTTTAGTCGGCCCTCTTAGCCATTGTACTCTACTGTTGCCATATGTTATTGAAATCTTCAACCACCTATGAAAGGAGGAGGGAGGAATACAAAAGTAAATCGGGTATATTTTCCATAGGGAGCATACAGTTTGTCAGGGAAGATAAGGAACAATCGTAAGTTTTGTTTTTTTTAAGTGTTTTAGAGAAAAGTGGAGTATTGAGAAGCGATGATTACTGGGGCTTCTGGGAAAGCTTGGTGGAAAAATGGTCTTTTGAACTGGGCTGTGAAGAATGGCTAGACTTTGGAGAGAAAGAGGACATTAAAGGTAGAAACAGTAGCATGAAAATGTTATAGGATTGGGAATTTCCTTATGTGTCTAGGAAAGTAGTAAATACAATTCTTTATTTTGGCTGGAGTATATTGTGTGGTTGGAGGAGCCAGTTTGGGGGCTAGGAAGATAGCAAATGTCTGGAAAAGAGAACTCTTAGGGATTGAGGAGCAAGGAAAACTGTGAGATTGACTTAATAAAGTCAGTTGGTTGAAATGTATACTAAATGCAATGATCTTTTAGGAGAGGATAAAGTTCATCTAGTCCCAACTTGTCAGTAACAAGTCCTGTCTTCACTGTCTCCCAGATCACTTTCCATTCACCTTATGATAAAATTCTTTAGTTTTTATCTGTACTCTCTCCATTCCTGAAGTTGATCTTCTATTCTGACTCTAGATTTATTTCTCAAATGTCACTTTCCATTTAGAAATTTTTTCCCTGTTGGATCGGATTTAGATTTCTTAATCTGAGCTAGTCAAATTTAAAGCTCCAAGCACTTTCCCCGTAACCATTCTCCCTTAAATTGGTCTGTATACTGCTGCCAGACGGGCTCTGTCTGCTATTTGCTTTGGGGCCTGTTCTTTCTTTGTCTTTACCTACCGGATACCCCCATTCTCACTATCCAAATCTTTCCATCATTGAGGACACACCTGAATCTTACTCCTGTGTGAAACCAGACCACTTCAGCTAGAAAAAAGCTCCACCCATCCTCTACTGACGGAACAGTTCTGTCAGAATCCGGTGGTGTTCTTATCTTCTTAGACTTCTTTAGATTATTAGGTCTTAGATTGAATGTAAATCATAGAGATCATTAGAGCTCTCACCATTAGTCCTTAGGTTTCTTAGATCTTTAATTTCCCATAGGACAGAGGCCTATTTTTTGTCTCCTTTCAGCATTTTTAATTTAATTCAAGAGGCATTGAAAGCTTTCCAATAAAGAGCTGACTGACCGGTTGTTAATTGAGGTCATTTTATTGAAATTTTTTTTTTATAACTGGCTTCTTAATATGTAATGTTCTGATTTTATTCCTAGCTTTACTATGGACTCAAGTAACCTTGGGCATATCCTACTCTGTATTCTGGTTTATTCATGCATAGAAAATGAGCATCCAGAGTCTGCTCGTGGTGTAGAGGTGGGACTAATTCCCGTTGTAGAGGTCATTGAAGTCTTTGAGACTTATGTGTGTATCTCTGTCGGTGTTTGCCATCCTCTGAGTTTTTTCTCTTCAGAAAGCTTTCTGACAAGTCACGAAGAAGGAAGGAATGGTTCAAATAAAGCAGGGTTTACTGGTGTTGCACCATGTTGTGTAACAATGGAGTTGATAAATTATGCATGTTAATGGTGAAAGAATTCGCCCACCGGTTCAACTGATAGTTCAACAACAACTGTTTATTGAGTTGCTTGAGCTCCTGCCATTACATTGCCGTTCTGATCGGCAAGGAGGAGGGAAGAGCAAAGAGAGCACCTCCCCCTTCCTTCCCGGAAGTAAATTGTAATATATGTTGTAACCGAAACAAATTAGATTCTGAGTTAGAAAGTTAAGATGGCAGAGGAGGCTACTTCAGAGCCCACAGAAGAGGCTACAGAAGACTGGTAACTTCTCCCTTACGATGACTTTTCAACTGAGACCTGAAGGGTAAGCGGTAGTTACCATGTAAAGAACAAGAGGGAAGAGTATTCCAGGTACAGCAAACAGTTGGGAAGGCCCAGAGATACGAGAGTGTGATGAGAACGTGAAAAGAAACGACAGGAGATCTGTGTCTTTGTGGCTGCACAGGGAGGAGAGTGTTGCGAGAAGAGGGACAAGTAGTCAGGGGCCGGACTGGGCCAGACCTTGTAGACTGGTTTGAAGTGTGGGTTTTATTCTAGGTTTTATGGGAACCCTTGATTTGTTTTTTAAAAGGAGTTTAGTTACAAAAACATGATTCTTGTTGCCTTATGGAGAATAGAGAGAAATACGAGACTCACATGAAGTCCTGTTAGGAGTTGGTTCATGGTCTAAGAGGTGACGATGGCTTGAATTAGGAGGGTAGAAGAGGGTTTGAAGAGAAGTGGGCAAATGTGAGATATATATTGGCATTTGACCGCACGGAATTTGGCAATGGGCTGGAGGTAGCAAGGTGAGAGAAAGCAGGCATCTGCTGTTCAATGGGTCAGTGTAGGGGGTCACAATCAGCCTGTGAGAAATTTGTGGCGCTCGGGAAGAAGAATGGTCCAGAGCCAGACTGGGGGTGATAAGAAGTAGTTTAATCTGTGGCAATGGTTGGTTTGCAGAAAGGTAAATGAAAAACAGCAAGAATAAAGAACGTGGTTGCAATTGGAACTCCGGGAAACACCAACATTACAGATCAAGGGGAGGGAACTTGGCGATCCAATGAAAGGATTTGCGAAAGCATTCATTATCAGAGAGCCACGGCAGGAAAGTTGAAGTAGGGAGTCGTCAACAATGTTGGACCAGAGATGACATAAGATAATAACTGAGAAGGTACTATTGGCTTGGTGAGCAGGCGCCACTGGCGACTAAAGGGAAAGTGGTTTTGGGAAAATTGAGATTGTCGCCATGGAGTTGGGGTACGAATGAGGGATGGGGAAAAGAGAACGAGAGTAAGTACACACACTTTAAAGAAGCATGGCTGAGAACAGAGGGCAGTGGTTAGAGGGGAAGGCTTCTTGAGGAAGGGAGCTTTTTGAGGTTTTATTATCTGTTTTTAATGCAATGGAAGATTTTGAACGTGACAGTAGGCCATGGGAGAGGTTGAAGCCAGGGGAGGGTAAGGGACAACCAGTGGAGCAAGGTTTAGAAAAGGCAGGAATAGAGACTTTTACGTATTATAACATATTTCATTATTTTTTGACTGGGTGGACATACACACATGGTAGAAAAATGGAAAGGTATATTATGAAAACTAAATCTCTCTCCCCTCTGCCTTCTATCCACCCGTCTTCTAAGAGGATTGCTAGTTTGCACTCCCATCAATAAGCATGCAAGTGCATGATTGAGACTATGTAATTAATGCTCAGAGTTTGGAGAGAAGACTAGCTTTAGATTTTGTGGATATTTGGTGGGAGGAATGAGAGTAAAAGGAATAGAGAACAGTTTCAGAGAGGAGTGAGAATGGCGTGGTACGGAATTATCCCAGAAAAGGACATTTAAGAGGATAATGGAGGGCATGCCTGTGGTGTGAGGCCCAGGTTGATGGCCAAGTTTGCAACAGTCCCATTCAGGTGGTTTTGTGACCTTTTCAGGAGAACTTAACTACCTCTGTATATTTCAAATGTGTGTCTACTTGGAAGTTGGACTTAAAAATTCATCACTTCTATAAGGTAGAGATTTGGGGTCCAAGCACCAAAAGCTCTGCTTTCTGTTTTATTGCTTTCAGTCACAGGCACGTTGTGTGTGGTGCTTTGGGTTATTCAGGCCAGTGGTATAAATCAAAACAAAGAGAAGTTTGTTGGTTAAGAAAGAGCACTCTCTGTTTGAGGGAATAAAGGAAGAGACTGGAAACCAACTACAACGTCTCTGAGATTGTACAACTGTTTCTAAAGCACATAATTCAACAACTTAAATGTTTTTTTCCATTATTCCCATCTTTTTAGCTAGTAGTAGTCTAACCACCGTTTTATTTTTAGTCACAAAAATCAAAAGACTGCCAAAGAGACTTATATAAGCAATTGTGAGTTTTTTTAAGTAGATATTTGCTCATTTCTTACTTGGTATGGGACTTAATTTTAAGTGCAATTCATAAACAGCTGCCGATGCTCTTAGTGGAAAACATGATAAAACTAAGCTGTGAGCCAAACATTCATTTGTAGCTTTCCTATGAAATTGACAACCACTTCTTTTTAGTTATTACAAGAAAAAGTGGGTCCTGTGTTATTGCTATAAAAATGATAAATCACGCTTTAACAGCAAACTCATACAGTTTTTCATAAAGCAAAAACAATATTTTCTTTCAAATGTTCACTCTTAGATTAAGATTTTGTTTTTCAAGGCAATTCATGTAGTCGATGTTGGACTGAAATGTATTAATAAGCAATTTTGTTTTTTAAATTATTCTATAATTCCATGCATTGACATTTTAAATCATTAATCTTGCAGTTAAGCAGGTATTGTTGGCCTACCATGTATCCATTGTTTTTAAGTTTTGGGCATAAAAAAATAAGATACCTTCATTCAAGGAGCTCACAGTGAGGAAGTGTAGTGAGGAAGACAGGGAGCACGTCACCTTTCCCAGAGCATTCAGGAGGGGAGGAACAAAATCACAATGAAAAATGTTAAGGCTTCTGAAATCATTTTTTCCCTGTTTGTAATCTACTTTACATTTCTCTATAACAATTAACAGTTAAGTTCTCACAAAAGAGGAGGACGTAACACTTTTCTTGGGAGACAGTGAAGAAAGGACAGTGTATTCATAGCCCGCCGAGGGAAAAGATGACCAGGTGAGAACAGCACTTGGCAACGGTGCGGAAGAAGAGAAGCAAGCCAGCTAAATCCCTGGTGCTGCAGGGATGAAAGGAAGGTTCTTGAGGAACCAGCCAAGGGTCAGAAAAACAGGCCCTAAGGTTCAGTCTCAGGCAGACACCTTCTGGACTCTCTGATAACCTGGTTATCTGGTTTCTCAGCTAACAGCAGATTAGAAAGGGGAGAGGCACACTGGCAATAGTAACGTGTAATGGTTGATTGCCTCACAGTGAGGCAGAAAACAACATTAGAAGTGGACTTAAAATCTAAAAAAAAAAAAAAGTAATTTGAGACAATTTAGTGTAGGGAAAAAGAGCTCTTTAAAAGCTTATAGTCTTGGAGGATATTACTATAGTCACTATATTATACAGTAATTGCTTAGTCATAGTAATGACATTGAGTCATCTACTTCGGTCAGTCTTTTCTATCTCAGGACTCTACCCCCCTCCCCTCCCCAGCAGTTTGTTGGACTTTTGTCATTACCATGTTTTAACTTTAGTAGGGAATCATCTTACTACCAGTGTTTTTCAAATAAGAGAACTGGGGGGCAGGGCAGGGAGTTAAAGATTTTGTGGGTTTTGCTACAGTGCTTTCAAAAACATCTCCCCAGAGAATGTTTGCAACTTCATTGACACTGGTGAGCGCTGTACACACACTCACATCCCTACTGAAACCCATGAGAGGCCTGTATAGATTTTTGTAAATTTGGCCAAGAAAGCCTTCAATTTTCAAATGCTTTAACAGTCTTAAGTTTCTCGTGTAGTTTTGTTTTTGTCTCTACTAGAAATTGCAAGGATGTAACCTGACTACTGATGGATTTATTCATTTAACAGATATTTATTGAATATATGGCATTTGCAAGATATTATGATATAGGTGGACTTAATTTATTGCAACAAAAATTTGTTTTGATCTATAGTCCACTTATATCTAGCAGCTCAGAATAAGTGACGGAATTATCCCCCATTTACAGTAATACATCTATACTCTCAATATTTTCTCAATACTGTTGAATAGTCATTTAATGGCAAAATCAAACTTAGATTTGGAATTGTCTTACTAAAGAAACATAATAAACATAAAAACACAGATCATTCTGCTTCATTGTTAATACAGCCAACTTTGGGATAGGATGACTCATTTTTTCTAAAAGAAAACATCAACATAAACCACATTAGAAAAAATTGGGGGCACCCTGACTGGTGTGGCTTGATTTGTTGGGTGTCATCCCACAAAGCTAAAGGCTGCTGGTTTGATTCCCAGTCAGGGCACGTGTCTGGGTTGTAGGTTTGCTCTCACATTGATTTCTTTGTCTCTCTTGCTCCCTTCCTTCCTCTATCGAAAAATAAATAAATAAAATATTTTAAAAAACAAATTGGGGGCTTATTTGCCTTTTTTATACTCTTTCAGTAATCAACACATGATTTTTGCAAAATGGAGTGGAGAGAGAGGATGGTTTTAGAATTATCTCTGAGACTTTTTCGGACCACACACACTTCCAGCCCTCCACTGTCAGTCTCTCCCCAGTTCTCAGAGGTGAGAGGCTCCAGCTCTGGAAGAAGTGCTGGGTTTGATTCTTGGCTTCTACTAGCTTGGTTCTTATTAACCTCTAAGCTTCAGTTTTCTCTATCTATAAAACCGTGACGGTAATACCCACAGCATGGGGTTGTTGTAAGGATGAGAGGGGGGTCATGTGTATAATGCAAAAACATTTCATGGGAGAAGAAGAAAGTCATAGAGTCCTGTCAGTGTTAGGTATTTTTAGGAAAGACTGAATTTGGAACAGAACTGAGAATCTGCTTCTCTATCGTGTATTATTCCATTTGAAATACAGAACTCTTCTGTCCTTATTATCAATTATTTACCCTTATAAACCAATCTCAGAAAACTTCTGTAATGCTAATAGTTTTATTGGGTATATTCTACAGTAAAGTCATGAATTTAACGAAGAGATTTTGGTTTTTGCTCAGTGTCAAAAGAATTCAGGAAAAGTTTCACAGGGCAGTGGTGTCTCTTCAGTTGTTCAGGTCTAGAAACTGAAGTTTTCTCTGGGTACTCGGTTGATACAGTAAGCAAACTCACTAAAGAATGATAAATAGGCTAGAGTGTCTGCCCTTCATATACAGTGGAACTGTCAGGTGGGCCACATGTTTTGGTTCCCATAGTTAGTGTATTTTTCCCTTATAGGAAAATGTGCATGAGAAACCAAGTTACCAGAAGTTATTTTCCTGTGTGTGCATTTAGAGGTGGAGGGCATTTGAAGCTAAGGGAGTGGGGAGGGGTGGGCTGAGTCACCAGTATGCATTCCAAGAATGAGGGCTGAGGTGGGAAGCTGTCGCAGTAGCCAGGGACAGTTAGGACGGCTTGGATAAGGCCATAGCAATAGGCTTGAAATAAATTGACAGTAACTGGTAACTAACTACATGGAGTGCAGGGATTGAGGAGAAGAAAGATTGAGGTTTTTGGCTCTGCTGATCAGGTGAATTGATGATATTAGCTAATTAGTAAAGAAAAAAAATTTCATAAGAGAAGGATGAGTTCAGTTTAGCATGTGGTAAATTTATGGTATTAATTACAAATTGATATTGAGAGTTCCAGTTTAAAGTCAGGAAATGCCAATTTGGGCTGAAGATAGAGACTTTAGGAGTAATTATCATATACGTGGGAATTGAGGCTGTTGAAGTAAATGAGATTTCTGAGAAAGGAGCGGGCCCCTGATAAAGTCCTGAAGGACTGGGATACTAGCTATTAAAAGTAGGTAGAGGAGTAGATTCCTAAGTTTCATCAGCTACCTGGTTATGGGACCCATCAAGCTCACTTGAGAATCTTAATTGTCTCCTAAATTGCAGGTAGCCAACACCCATATCTCAAAATTTTTATGTTCCTATTTGGTTCCTGAATTTCATTGGCAACCCAAAAATCATTCGTTACATGGCATTTCTCTCTCAAAAGGCAACCTTATCATGAAGTCATGTAACTGATTGTGACAACTGGTTTGGAAAATAATGAGTCTTATGTCTCAACCATAATATAATTTGGACACTTTTTTATTTTTGCCTAGTAAAATTACATTACTAAAATGGTTATATATCTTAGCTATACAGATTTCTATATCTGTATATAGAATTCTTATACCGAATTCTAGAGTCATTTTAGAATTATATGTGTTTATAAATATGTTTACGTAATAAATACCCGACCCTGACATCACTTACTCCCATTTAGAGTCACACCCTGCCCCTGGTCATTTAAGATTGGGAGTGCTGGTGCCACTGATTACTTTGTTGATCTGAAGAGCTATGTTGCTTACAGTTTTCTTTTGGCACCTTTTGGAAACTTCTGCTTCTGAAGACTTTAAGTCTTATAAGTTTAAAGTAACTGAAAGATTTAAGATCCTCATACGCCAGCAAAAGCATGTTTACACTTGATTGTTAAAGGTGACAAAATGAAATGAGGATACAGACTTTCTACCTATTAAAATATTTCTGTTTTTAAAATTTGTATTTACTGGTATGTGAAAGTACTGCTTCAAGGGGTCTTCTTAACTATTCGATTTGAAGATAAATCCTGAAGAGCAGATTGCACGGTAACCTTAAATCGGCCAGCATAGTTACATCTGTTCAGTTTACGTCTTTTTTTTCCCATCGCCCTTTAGCTCCTTTATGCCCCTCCCCCCCGGTTTATTTCTTAATTTGTGAAGTCTTGCAGGTTTTTGGGTGATGGTGTCTGTTGACTTAATTAACTACCTAAATTTCAGTCAACATTGAAAAAGCCAGTGTTTTCTAGTTTGATGGGGAAGAATTTTTTGGTTCTAGAAGTACAGTACCCACGGACTCTATTGTAGAAAATGCCTCCGCTCAAGGCACCCTCCTCCCCATTGCTGGTTAAGAGGACAGGAAATCCGCAGACTGTAATGCCATGTACTCTGCATTACTCATTTTTGAAGACATGTAATTGTTACCCCCCTTTTTAAACCAGTACTTAAGTCAAAAGGGCATAATTTTCTATGTTTAAAAATATTTAAAAATATAATAGCTATGATTATTTTATTAATATCGTGGAACATAAATTCTTGACAGCAGCTACTCTTGTGAGCAAATATTTTAATATGTCAATAACCCAAATGTCAGCTGAGTGTCCAGATTTTAAACACTAAAAAGTTGTCTTAAACCTTCAGTTTCATGTTATAGGGAAGCCAAAACCCTCCCTAAGATTTCTGCAAATTCCCGGTGTTCTTGTGGCCTCTGAGCTATTGCCATCTGGATGGGACTTCTTTCCTCCCCCTTTCTCCTTCTCCAGAGAGAGAACAAATAATTATTTCCCTAGTTTGATGCAGAGGATGTTAGCTTTTCTTTTGATGCTACAGGCCTCACCTTCTACCATAAGTGGGTTTTCCATGTATTTTCCTAAACAAAAAAGCATTTCTTTCCTCAGAGGAGCTCTGCTGTCCTATATTAAGATGATGAAATGTGCACCTTATTTGATATAACTGGATAATGATAACCCTTAAAGGTTAACTATATTTCTCCATTTATCAAACTTTCATATGTATATTTAAATCGTTCATATTAAACTCAGTCTCCATTCTTTAAAAGTTACAAGAAAACCCTATCTTAAAAGCGTTTGCAATGTTAGATTGAATATACCATATAACTCTTTGTAGCCTTTTTTCCAGATGTACAGAGAAGATAGTGCTCTCTTAAAAGGATACAGAATTTCAGATAGAGTTTAAGTGTCAAGTTGCTCTTTCTCTTAGAGAAATAAATCAAGACTATTTTGTGAATGTGAGGCTGAAGTTTACT
>VMDR010020404.1:0-17588 GCA_007922815.1 Macrotus californicus
ACCATCAGCTGCCCCATCATATTTTCCTAAATCTCATCAACGGTCTGAAATGTCTTCCCTTTCTAAGGTGATTTTAGTTTTGGGAAAACCAGAAGTTGCAGGGCACCAAATCTGGGCTCTAGGAGGACTGAATCACCTGAGTGATTTGAAAAACTATACAAGGTGTGATGCATGAGCAGGCACCTTGAATAATAAAGCTGCCAATTACCACTTGCCCATAGCTGAGGACTTCTGAATCATCCAAATAGTTTCCATGGAGGAATGTTCAAGCTTAACGCAAGATTTGTTGCTGATTCATTGCTCTACTCAGTCATTTTGAATGTGATGGCCGCACAGTACACATGCTCACTCAATGTCATCTACCTCCCCCACTGACTAGTACAGTGAAGTCGTCATTGTCCACACATGTGCATTCCAGTCCACTCTCCTTGGCTGCCAGGTTACATCATTGTCACACAAACCATTCTCATATTAACAATGGTGGACTTTTTCCAGATAGCAGACATCCCTATGTCTATCTCTATCTCTCTTTTTTTCTCTCATTTCTGTGTTTTATATTTGTAGTTACAAAATAGTCACAGGAATATGAAGCACAGTATAAGGAATATAGTCAATAATATTGTAATAATTATGTCTGGTGCTAAATGGATACTGAATATATCAGAGGGAACACTTTGTAAAGTATGTGATTGCCTGACCACTATGCTGTATACCTGACACTAATACAAAATAACAACGAATGTAAACTATAATTGAAAGATAAAATCTTTTTAAAAGAAAATAAAAATATCTCTTTTTTACATATGTGTGTGTGTACTCCATGGCTCTTCTCAGATAACTAACAGTGTTTCCACCAGATCTGGATTTAGATATGCCCTTTATGAGTATTCAAAATCACTCTGAAATGTCAAACAAAGCAAGGCTTCTTGAGCGGACATTTACAGCACACACAGGGGTGACAACAGAGGTTTGCCACTATGCTTTCCAAACTTGCCTAAGATCAGAAAGAAATCCAGTGGACAATGTTATTCAGTGATAGAAAATATCAGTTTAGGAGATTATTAGACAATATAGGCAAAAAAAAGTTTGTATTTTTGTTTTACTTTTTGTCATTTTTTCCCAACCCTCTCCACTTTTTGTTTGCCTTCTAGAAATTTCTGAGCTAAAGCTTTGATTTTTAGAAACAAGTTCAAAATTGTAGAAAGCTGGTCCTAGAGGGTGTTAATAGATATTTTGGGATAATTATTTGGGAAATTTAACTTGGTAACACTAAGATTGAAAAAGAAGTTAAATAGGTGTCTTTCCTGGAGAACTGTTCAGTGTCTTTGAATTGTATGTGGTGAATCTCAGGGACACAGTACATGATGTTCTGCTAACTGTACTGATGGCAGAAATGTTTCTGCAGGGAGCATCCTGCAGGGCATTTCTGTAGGCAACACATTTTCAGAAATGCTGATTTCTTTCTTTTGAGATCTTTGAGAGATCTCAAAGATCTCAAAAGAAAGAAATCGCTGAGATCTTTCTTTTTCATTGGGCTGAAGAAACATTGATGAATTATCTTATGAATTCTCTTATTCCTATCAACAGTACTTTTAAGGCAAAGAGTTATTATATACTGGATACTTCTGAAAATGTTACTTTAAATGTTTGGTAAATACTTCCACTCACAATGTGGAAACCTGATACCTACGGGAGCAGAATGTCCAAAAGTTCAAGCCTCCATCGAATACAGAAAGTCTGGCCTAGTAGTTTCACCCACAGGCTCTGGAGCCAACTCCCTGGGATCGAATCCCAGCTTCCCCCATTTGTTAACTGCTTGGTGTGGTGTTAGTTAAACTCTCTGTGCCACACTCCTCAGTGTCTCATCTGTATAACGAAGATGATACTAACATTACATACTTCACCAAGTTGCTTGAGATTTCATGAGCTAAAAATTTATAAACTACTAAAATGGTAAATGCTAACTAAGCTTTTAAAAAATAACATGTGACATAAATCATTTCAAGCTCACAGGAAAAAATGAGGCACATTGCCCTTTCTCATCTAAGAACTGTCCTATTTTCAGTTTGAAAAAAAAAGGAAATTTAAGTTAGACATTAATAAAAAAAATATTGACTGAAAAGTTATACAATATTCAGATATAGAATAAAAGGTTGTTATATTTGGAATATTTTAGAGGAAGATATCATACATGACCTAAATATGACTTACCCTAAATCCACCAAGTCTCCAGGCCTGGAAACATTGATGTTTTGCATGGAAGGGCATGTGGATAAGTATGTATGAGTGTTTTTGTATATGCATGGCAATAAAATCTTAATATTTTGCTATTTTAAATTGCTGAATGGAAAAGATAGCTATTTCTGTGTCATAAAGCAAAAATCATATCAATGTCATGACTCCTCAAATAGCAAACAAATTTTCAGCATATAACTAGATTTAAAGAAATTTGGGAAGCATGAATACATTGAGCACCCATGGTGCACTACAGGCTCCTTCTTCCTGGACCTCTCTCTGACCTGCATCTTTGTCCCCATTCTTCCTCAGCTGTCCCTTCCTCCTACAAGAAGAAATGCTAGACTCTGCCTAAAAACAATCTTTCAAAACTCCACTGAGAAAGCCATTCTCATAGTCTCCTAAGCAAATTTTTAACTTTCTTCACAGTAATTTTCTGTCCTTAAAGGCAAAATGAATGACTGAAAATCATTTGGGTTCTCTGTACTGGGGAAAGTCACTTTCTATCACACAAGTCCTAGTGAGGCTGGAGCCCCCAAAGAAATCTCTTAACTCTCTTCGGATCCATTATTGCTTGCTGTTTCAAAAGTGAGCATATAAGTTGTCGTTGGTTTGCTCCCTTTCCCTGGGTTCGTCCTTGGCCCTTGTCTACGCAGCTCCGAGCCCTGGGGATCAACTCTGCAGACTACATAAACCAGTCTGCACTACCAGCTGGCTCTCAGGTGGGTTTGACCAAGGGAGGCACGCATCTCCAAGGGAGGAGGAGGAAAGGGAAGACGGGCATTTCTTTTCTGCTCCAGGCCATGTTTTCTAGCCACAGCTACCACCCTCCCAAATTCAGCTTACACCACACTAAGTCATGCTTTGTAACACCCATGTCCCTTCCGGCCTGGGCAGTGCTGGCTTCTGCTGCTGCTAGTCTCCAGGTGCCCACCCTCTCTGCTTATTCCCTCACCCTGTTCACACCCCTGTAAGTAGACTCCTCTTTGCAGTCTCCTGAATTACGTGCCTTGAATTCTAGTTTTTGCCAAGATCCTAACTGATTCTGAGCCCTGGTAAAAATGTTGTATTTCTACATAAATCATAATTATTAATGTCATTATTAAACAAAAATAGCATATCTGCATATACCTCAAAGGTAAGGAAAAACCAATTATTGTTTCTGCTCAGCTCTATCACTTTGGTCAGTGAGGGGCATTTCTGTATGGAGTTGTGCCTGTTAGAGGCATCTTAACTCTTTCATGAGCCATAAGTAATAGTCATGACTCCTAAATGAGTTAAAGTACTTCATACACAGGACACACTTACAGCCAGAGACAATCACTTATAGCAAAAATTAGAAACATTTTAAAATGTATGTTTCCTCTAAAAATATAGCTTATGTTGACATTTTTCATTTAGAATCTCACGAAATTAATCCATTTTAGCAAGCACCTTGGGCCCTTCACCCTTGCTCCTTCCTCTACCTGGAATTCTCCAAATATCTTCATTGCTGACTTTTTTCTTGTCGTTGAGATCTTAACTTAATGGTGACTCGCTCAGAGAGGGTTTTGAGTGGCCACCCCCCTTGCCCAGTATTCTGAGGTAATCTTGTACATTGGACATTTTTACTGTTTGTCTGTCTGCCTTCTTCTTCATTAGGACATGAGCTCATAGCAGCCAAGACCTTGTCTGTTTTATTCAAAACAGATACATCCTCTGCACTTAGCCCAGAGTATGTAACTCAAAAAATATCACTGGATGAAGTGATGAATTAATTGGCATTTTCCAAGAGGAAAATGGAAGGAAACACTGCTCCTGCTCTCAAGGAAGAGAGAAATGGGAGAAAGAACATATCTGGAAACACACAGTAGAAGAAAGTGCTGTAATAGAAAAACACAGAGTGCGACTTCCAGCTATGGCAGACTATCTTATGACAGATCAATCACTGCCCTGAACAAACTACAAAGATACGATAAAATGAAAAAAAATCTGTTGGAAAACATTGGAAACTCTCAAAGATGTCAGACTTCACAGGGTCAGGAGTTTAGAGAATAGAGAAAGTCACTGAGGTGAGCCCAGCATTCCATACCACTTAGCTCCTTGGAGCATTTGTTGATTCATACACAGCAAACATGGAAGGGCTGTGAGGCCAAGCAGAAAGCAATTGCTAAGTGGTAAAAAAGTTGAGTACAATGTTCATCATCACACAGATATATGGGGACAAAAATTGGAGTTCAGGGCCAGCCAGGCACCAGGACTTAAAGGGCCAAGATTGAGGATAGGAGGGAAGCAGAGAGATGTGGGCCCAACAATCAGAGCAGCATTTTTCATTGAGACATTCACTGACTTATCAGAAGCACCTACATGTAGAGTGGCTTCTAAAACTGTAAGCAGTTGGGCAGAGCTGTCAGCAGTGTCCAAGTACTGAAAGATTTTTAAATCTCTCTGGAACAAGAAAGTATCAACTATAATCTCTGCAATTTATATATATGGCATTCAATAAAATGTTACCAGACATCCGAGTTACCAAGTTACCAAGAAGGAAAAAAGTCAATGGAAACAAACCCTCCAGAGTTCCAAGGAGTTATTTAAATATTTTAAGACCCCTCTGATTTACAGACTTAAGAAATAGATAGTAAGAGTGAGAATTTCACCAAAGATTTAGAATAAATGAAAAAGAATCAAATGAAAGTTCTAAAGTTGATATCAGAAATTGAGAGCTCCATAAACAGATTTTTCTACTGGGCCCCACATGTCTCTTGCAGTATTTTCCGTCTTTTCCTCTGTACTTTACTCTGGATAATTTTCGTTGCCTTATCTTCTAGATTACTTGTCCCCTTTCCAGCTGTTAATTGTCTATTAAGTCTATTTATTGAGTTCTCAATATATGGAATTACACTCCCAAAGAGGAAGAGGAAAAGAAAGGGGCTGAGTAATATTTGAAGAAATAATGACCATGAATTTTACAAAGACATCAAGCCACGGATTCGAGAGGTCTTTCAAGGCCCAAGCAAGACAGATACGAAAAAAAAAACCCCATGCCAACACACATCATAGAAAACTGTTGAAAACCATATGCAAAGAGAAAAACTTGGGGCTGTATACAAAATATTTAGAGTTAGCTAATGAAGAAAATACGTTTGTTTCAGAGAATCAGATAAAGATTTACAAGGGAGGCAACAATTCATTTATTCATTCATTCAACAAGAAGAACTTATTGAGTACTTAATATATAGTTATCACTAAGTCAAACATTTTTAAAAGAGAGAGAAAATGACACAGTGTGTGCTCTCTAGGTGAGTTTGATATGCAAGAGAGGCAGAAATGAAATGTCTTCATGAAGCCTGCCAAGAGGAGTTGTCTTTAAACCTTAAAGGAAGAGAGTGATGCTTGGGGCCCGGAGGGTGTCGGGCGAAAGGCAGCTGTAAGACATTTACATTTTGTCTTGCTGAGGGCTCTAGCAGTGAAACAAACTCAAGCGAAGACGCAGGCGGTGGAGGTGGGTGTCTCGCTGAGCAATCTCAGTGTGCTGTCTCAGTGTGCTCAGTGCGGGGAGATGGACGGGAGCGGCAAAAAATGACGCGAAGGACGTAAGTTAGAAACAGATTCAGTTAACAGTGAGGACCTGCCACAGGATTTTTAGCAGAAAACGAGCCGCATCCATATCATTCTTTAGCAAGAACACCCTGGGGACAACACAGAGAATGCTTTTCAGAGGGAACTAACGTCAGCCCATGAGAACAATTAGACAATTATTTATTGCCATGACTCAGGCAAGCAAAAAAAAAGGTGTGAGCTGAACTAGAACAGTGGAAATAGAAACGGAAACCTGAAAGAGTAGTCTCTAGACATTTTGAAGTCAGAATCAACAGGACTTGGCCACCATTTACTGTAGGAGACATACTGTAGAGGTCAGAGTTGACTCAGGTGTGTGGAGAATGTCAATGTTGTTAATGCAAATATTTCTTAGTAATAATATCATGAGGACTCTTTTAGCTTGTTGAATTATCAATAGGACTTTTCTAAAATATTTATCAGGGAGTTAGAAAGTCCAGTCTGGAGATCAGAAGCAAGATGAGGAACTGACACCAAGCTATGCAGGCCCAGAGGGGAGCCCGGCAGAAAAAAAGCTGAGTAAAGATCAGTGGCTCCAAGTTCACCTCTCAGGGTACAGAGATGATCCTAACATAGCACTCTTGGGTTTCTCATTCTCAGATATGTGAAAATGCATTAATTGGAAAAAATCAATCATTAAGATGTTCATTACACAGAAAAAAATGTTTAAGAAACAGATCTATGACTCTTCACATTTTATGTTTTCTTCAGCTTTTTACTAAGCTGCATCCCAATGTTCTCTGCTTAGATAGCAGAAACACTAATGATATGAGCTGGAGTTAAAAGTGCTTTCCAAGCCTCTGGTTGAAAGCTTCTAGAGTATGGATAATGCCAGAGGTGAGGGTGGGGCAGTAAGTTGAAAGGCTAGGTCTGTGCCATGTGTTTAAAATAATGCACACAAATTTAAGAAAAACACCACTTATAACTGAGGTGAAGTTTCCATAATATTAACCAATTACTTTGATTTAAATATGTATACATCTACTGTCACTGGGCACATTTTTCACTATCAGTCAGTTGGTTCCTCTAATTTCAGATATGATTTATGGATAAAAATATAACCTTGTCAGTGAGACTAGAAGCCTTTTTGTAGCGCACACATTATCGCAGAATACTGAAGTTTAGGTCCAGAATGACAGACTTCCTCTACTACAGAAAATCTCTCACAGGGTTACACCGGATGTGATTTGAACTTTTGTGTTTTTCAGCTACTTGTGGTTTATTTCTTGAAAAGTCTTGTTGATCTGCTTCAAATCCCCTGAGAATAAGCGAGAGGCAAACTCACTTAATATTTGCACATTTGATCTTTAGAGATGATTTCCCCAAATTACTTTCCCACACCCCTAAAAACCTGTAGTATCTACCCCATAGTGGGTTTAATTGGAGGATAAAAATAATTAATAATTAGTTCCTCTTACGTGTTCAACATGGCTTCATGTGACAAGAAGCAAGGATGCAATGAAAGATATGAGCTTTGAAGCAAATGAAAGACAGAAGCTATTAAAGAAATGAACTAAAAATACCAAGACATTATAATCAAGAGCTTGTACAGGATCAAGTGTTAAATGCTGTATGATCTTTCATAAAGGAGTGATGTGTGTAGACTATATGAATCAGAAAGGCTCCATGGAGGAAAGAGTATTTAACCCGGGAAAGAATGCGTCTCTTGCACTCTCTTTGATCTGGGTCTAACATGTGCATTAAATTTTGTCAACCAGTCAAGGAAGGAAGGGTGTAGTATTACCAACCTAGTATTTAGACACTACTGAATCCATTAAAAATACAAACCCTCTTGCTCATACATTGGAATGAGTGGTCAAAATTACAACTTCCCTTACTCCCAAGCCCAAATTTGTGCTGCCTGTCCCCAATGTGAACATGCATGAAGAGGTGAAGCAAGGAGAAGGGTATGAAGCTTCTTACAGGTTGGTATCTATAGCCCTGTGGAGTAGGTATGTCAGCCTGATTCCAGGCCAGTCTCAGGCAAAATGGCGGCTGGTGTACAGAGCCCTTCACGCCACACCTGTTCCAACAGCTACCTTGTCACTTTCATTTAGCTTCTCTCTGAAGTTTTCTCCCTTACATATTGATGTCTCATGGGTGCTGACCCATTCACCAAACTTTTATTAAGCACCTGCAAAGTACAAAGTACTCTACATGGAGTAATAGAATGTGTATATCCAATGAAGAGACTGCCAAGAAGTATGCAGTCCATAGGGGTAGAAAACAGAAAGTTCTCAGGCCAACCAGCGGTGCTGTATGCTAGAACAGTATACAGACAACGCTATCAGATGATGTAAATATGAGGTCTACAGACAGGAATTTTTAGAAAGCTTTCTGGTTTACTAAGATCTCAGAGAAGGAAGTGGGTGGTCATCAGCCCATTTCTGAAATTTATGTGGGAACCCCTCTGAGAATCGTCCTGTGGTCAGAGAGGGAGGGGACCCAGATGACACTCAGCAGAGGAGATCTCATTAGAGTCAATGTGAGAGGAAAGGGTAAACCTTAGAACTATACGGGGGGGGGAGGGGTAAGCAGTGCTGATGATATACTCTTAAAGAAAGTCCAAGCATTTATTCAATAAAATCTTCATCAACTGCAATTTTGCTGAAACTTTACTTCTCTTGCTCTAACTCCTGTTGTATAACATCATCTTATCCAAGTACGGACTGCTTTCTGCTTTAAGAACCACTAAGGGAGAGAGAAATCAACTAGGAGGCTCAAGGTAGACTTCAAGTAGGCAGTGGCATCTGAACCCAGCCCAGGAGGTAGATTTTTAAGGTAGTGTGTGGAGATAGACATGATGGGAATAGGTAGGAAAAGCGAGCAGCTTGTTCAAGAGGGTATGTGGAATCCAGAACTATAACACTGATGTGGGATAGAATGGAAGAGATTAGAAACAGTCCAGATGAGAGGACTAGTCTGGGAGCAGTTTCTGTTCCAGGCTAAATTGTTCAGACTGAATCACAAAGACACTGGGGAGCCACTGAAGGTTCCTGAGCAGGAATGGTGACTTGATTCCATCAGATAATCCCCCTGGTCACTGATCAATATTATCTTAGGTGCTGTCCTCCTGGAAATATTTATGTTTCAATTAAAAACTTCCTAAGGACAAAACAAAAGCATTTGCTAATCCAAAGAAATAAGTTTCAAATGAGAAAATATCTACAAGAGACATATCTTAGGACAGGGGCCTCCAACTACTCCTCAGACCATTCCTTGAGCAACAGAATAGTATTTTTAGAGGATGGGATTTTTAAAAAGATGTAGTCCAAAAGCTCCCTACCCTTTTTCCCCTGAGACACCCAATAACAATGACAACCTCTGATAGAATATATTCCCGTGGGTGCACCCAGGCTTACTTAAGAGAACAGCTTAGACAACTGTAATTGAACAACAATAAGAAATAAAAATAAAAATAAATAAAGGGCAGAAATAAAAGAACTTGAAAAGAAAAATAAAAAGAAACCAACTCATTGAATGATCTGAATGAAGCAAAATTCAAACAGGAAACAGCTTTGTTTACCTCCAACCACTGGCTTCAGATTTTCCTTGTCAGCTCTCCTTTCTCTACTTCTTGACCACGCTTGACAGATCCCAAACTGGCAGTTCTAAGAACAAGCCTAATTTTGGTAATCAAGACTCACTCTCAAATAATCCCATGTAATTCAATGCTCAGCTTCCTCTCCATCAACAACTTGACCCCCCTCACCTCCAGCTTAGCCCTGATCTGCATGGGAGTGGACAGTGGTCTGTACTGCCCTTTCATACCTTTTCCACCTCCACCCAGCTCTCTTCCTAGGTAGGTAGGTTTAGGGTAAATCAGGATGGTGCAAAGTGGACCTACATGCCACCTAATTAGTACTTTTATGATCCAGTGTAGGTGCCTTGAGGGGGCCCCACCCTGTTGATGGTGGAAATCAGGCTCTTCCATGGAATCATGAGAAAAGCATTGCAAGGACCCACACAGGGTAGACTGTGGTGTGGCAAGGTTTATTCAGGTGGAAATCTGCCCCTGAGTTTCCAGTGTCCCATTTCCATGGATCCCACCATGAAAAAAGTCCAACTGTGTCTTCAGCAAGGCCAATACAAAAGCCAGTTTCCAGAGTTACTGTGTCATATTGAAGCCAACTCCTTTGGAACCCAAGAGGTGCGCTGTGGGCCCACATGGCTGCTAAACCCACATGGTGGTGTCTGTTCCCAGGTGAGAGAGAGAATGCACAAAGAAACAGTGTGAGTGTGGGTCACTGAGCAAGAGGGGGGCAGGGCTTCTTTATTCCCCTGGGGTTATAATCAGAAATTTTTTCAAAATAACCAATCAACTTTCCAAGCTTTTGTGGGCTTATGATGGGTCCACCCCTTCATTAGACTGAAAGGCTTCTATGGTCAGGCCCTTCCTTCTGCACCCCCTAACAATCTGGTACCAGAGGGTGGACAGTGCTCCTAGGATTAAGTCTCCTTGGCAGCAGCACCCTAAAGTGTTAGAATGAATCTGTAAATGCTATAGTTTCCTGGCTAACCAAGCAGGCTTATGCTCTCCAATTTCTTAAACTCAATGTCTAACTAACTCCCTTTGTTGTCTTTATTAATATCTAGCTAACTATCTATAGTAACAACCCCAGACTTGGAAGGAAGAGCCAAAACACTCTCCTCAGGGCACGTGATTCATTTCCTTGATGATTTCCCTTGAATTTCTAGTCTTCTCTTTATATAGGCTTCTTTGGCCATCTCTTGGTAGGTGCTGTAAGTTCATGTCTAGCAGCAACTTCCTAGGAATTTATCGTCCAATCATTATTAGTTTTGGAGCTTTAGCTGAATTTTTTAAGACAGCAGGAATGCCATCCAACCTCTAATGTATATGTGGGTTACCATTCACTAATTGTAACAAAACCTTTCTTTTCCACTCACTCATGAAATCATATCAAATGCAAATCAATGAGCATGAAATTATACAGAAACTCCTGAGTATATTCTAATTTATTCTTTAAATATTAACAAATTTGTATACTTGCAGCATGATTAATAATAAGTTTGTTTTGCACACCTCTCCACTGATGTTTTGCAACATAAACAGAATACTTACATTATTGGAACAACTATAATCTTATGCCAAGGTGAAAAGCTCAACAGAGAGAGGTCCATTTTTGCAGGTTATTAGTTCTAAAATGTCAGTGTTAAGTATCACTTTGTATTACTAAATCATATATCATGTGGGCAGGTAAGAAATCCTGGCTAATTGTAAATTGCAACCCTGATTGAGGAAGGAAGGAAAGTAATGGAGATGGAGAGTGGAAAGGAGCCATGGCCAAGAGCATGTGATGTGGAGGAGGCACGGATGGCTTTGCACATGCTGCCTCCACAGCACACTTTGTGGTATTTTCCAGCCACTAGGTGTGAATACCTTTGGTCTCTGTGGTCTAATGTATGGTAAACCAGCATTAGAGAAACTGCTAAAAGCCTGACCCAGTGCTTGAACACCAATACCTAGCTCCATCCCTTGGTCTCTTGCATATGAGGGCCTCAGTCTTCACAGTGGTTTGTTCAATCAGTGCAGTGGACTAGCCTCTGCTTCTGTGAGCAGGAATAGGTTGAAAAGGATAGCCAATTCTTGCCAATTTCCTAGTCTCTTCTCAATTAGCAAAAAGTATTTAGAATCACAGGCCAATCAATAGTCAACACACATCTAAGAAGCACCAAATGCAAAGTCCTGCAGGACCCCAATCCTATGGTAAGTACAGGCTAGTCTACCTCTAAGGCTAGAAAGACTGGACTCTTATCCAATAACACTACAACTCACATTTTCTCTTTAAGAATGTGTGGTGTGGGGGAGGGAAAAAAGGAGAAAGATCATCAAGAGGAAGATGAGAGAAATTTCTAGTACGTGATCCTCAACTGACAGAAAGTAGGGCCTATAAAGAACTAGGATTTTTAAGAGAAGAGGGGTCTCATAATACAATCAATTCTGAAATTAGGAAGTCTGACTCTTGAGAGTTCTGGCAAAGATGGAGGCGTAGGTAGAAACCCTTTGCTTCCTTGCACAACCAAAAGCAGGATAACAACCAATCAAAAATCAATAAACAACCAGAAGTACCAGAAAATCAAACTGCATGGAAGTCCGACAACCCAGGAATTAAGGAAAAATCAACCAGAACAATCAGACCGGTAAGGCGGCAGGCTGCGTGGGCAAGGCTGACTTAAGGGGAAACCGAGACTCAGAGTTGACTCTGGACTACAGCAGTTGCCACAATGGGAGAAACTCCCAGTCTCACACAAGTGTCCATTGGAAAGTGCACTAGAGATGAGCAGGTGAGCTGCACTGTTCCCTCTCTGGCCCCTCCCCCACAAACAGAACCATAGTGCAGCAAAGGGGGTGCCTGGGTGAATACCTAAGGCCCCACCCCCTTACAACTTATCAGGTGTGCCAAGACAAAGAAACATGGCCCAAACGAAAGAACAGAGCAAAACCTCAGAAAGAGAACTAAGCAATGAGGAGATAGCCAACCTGACTGAAGGAGAATTTAAAGCCCTGGTAATCAAAATGCTCACAGATCTGATTGAGCTTGGTTGAAAAATGAAAAACAAATGAAGGAGACCCAAAATGAAATAAAGCAAAATTTTCAGGGAACCAACAGTGACAGAAAGGAAATCAGGACTCAAAGCAATGATTTGGAACAAAAGGAAAAAAATAAACATCCAACCAGATCAGAATGAAGAAACAAGAATTTGAAAAAGTGAAGAGAGTCTTACAAACCTCTAGCCTTACAACCTGAAGTGTTCCAATATCCAAATTATAGGGGTGCCAGAAGGAGAAGAACAACACCAAGAAATTGAAAATTTATTTGAACAAATAATGAAGGAAAACTTCCCCAATCTGGTGAAGGAAATACACTTCCAGGAAGTCCAGGAAACCCAGAGAGTCCCAAAGAATTTGGACCCAAAGAGGAATACACCAAGGCACATCATCTTTAAGTTACCCAAGATTAAAGACAAAGAGAGAATCCTAAAAGAAGCAAGAGGAAAGGAGAGAGTTACCTACAAAGGAGTTTCCATTAGACTGTCAGCTAGTTTCTCAAAAGAAACCTTGCAGGTAAGAAGGGGTTGGAAAGAAATATTTGAAGTCATGAAAGGCAAGGAGCTGCATCCAAGATTACTTTATCCAGCAAAGCTTTCATTTAGAATGGAAGGGCAGATAAAAAGTGCTTTCCAGATAAGGTCAAGTTAAAGGAGTTCATCATCACCAAGCCCTTATTATATGAAATGTTAAAGGAACTTATCTAAGAAAAAGAAGATAAAAAATATGAACAGTAAAATGACAACAAACTCACAACTATCAACAAATGAACCTAAAAGAAAAGAAAAACAACAAAAACTAAGCAAACAACTAGAACAAGAACAGAATCAGAGAAATGGACATCACATGGAGGAATTTCAGTGGGGAGAGGGAAGGGAGGAATGGGGGGGAAAAGGTACAGGGAAGAAGAAGCATAATTAGTAGGCATAAAATAGATGGGGAGAGACAAAAAATGGTATAGGAAACAGAGGACTCAAAGAACTTATATATACAACCCACGGACATAAACTAAGGAGGGGGAATGCTGGAGGGTTGAAGGAACAAGGCAGAGGGGAGATAAAGGGAAAAAAATTGGGAAAACTATAATAGCACAACAATAAAAATACTTAAAAAATAAAGTATGACTCTTGACCAAGTCAAATTCATCTACTCAACAGATTGGGCTGAATGATTTCTAAGCCCTTGCTACTCACAGCATGGTTCACAGAACAGCAGCATCAGCATCAGTATCACCCAGTAATATTGTAGAAATGCAGGCTCGCAGGCCCCATCCTATAAATAGCGAATGAAAACTGCATTTTAACAAGATCCCCAGGTAATTCATAAGCAGGTTAAAGTTTAAGACGCACTGGTCTGGGTTCCAGGCATTGATTATACATCTATCTACAAATGGAGACCAGGACATCAGTGGGAGTCAACCATTCAGAGCTGCTGTGAAAGAACTAGCCCAAAGCTTGTCCTGGTCTACACATCTAGAGAATTCTCAAGTGGCTGGTGCCTCTCACCCAGCACTCAGTTCTTTCAGTTGGAGCCATTGACTGCTATAGGTGCTTTAGAACTCAAACCACTGAGACAGAAGGAGAGATGCTGAATTAGAACTCAGGATGCATTTTCCCTGTAAGAAGTTTAATTATGTGTTGTTATGTGTTGATACTATTTACACTTCCAAATTACTTTATATAAATGATTTATGCTTCCAAAAGGGACATATTTAATAAAGCTATTCAAATGCAAAAGAAAAATTATATGGTATATCAGGTAGGAAAAAGAAGAAGCAAAAGAAAATGCTTCAAGCCCTGGCCAGGTGTCTCAGTTGGTTGGAGTGTCATCCTGTACAGCAAAAGGTTGCAGGTTTGATCCCTACTCAGGGCACATACCTAGGATGTGGGTTTGATCCACAGTTGGGGCACATACAGGAGGCAACCAATCAATGTCTCTCTTACATTGATGTTTCTCTCTCTCTCTAAAATCAATAAAAACATGTCCTCAGATGAGGATTAAAAAAAGAGAGAGAAAATTCTCCAAGCACCTTGGGTATCATAATTATTTAGACTAAGCAATAAGTGTAGCAATGGGGTTGCAGGTAATCAAACAAAAAGAGAAACATGAGTTATAAAACTCTCATCATCTGAAACATATCCGCACTCAAGGGAGGTAAGAGATATTTTTGTAATGCCTAGATATCAGTGCTAGGAAGAAGAAGCTAATTATTTAGAAAAGGAAAGATTAAATAAATAAGTCTAACCTCAAAATCTTCAGAAAAGAAAAAGACTTCAGATGGGTTTCAAGAGCAAATGTTTTACATTTTACGGACATCCTTGGAACTCTGTCTGAAACTCTTCAGGACAGGAAATAACTATCAACTGTGCTGCTACGACCTGAAAACTCAATCCCAGGAAAAATGCATTTCCTTCTTTTCCTCTTCTTCCAGGCTTAGAATTTAAAACACTTAGATTTTCAAAGCACTTTCAACTGTTATGCAGTAGCCCCTAATCTTTGGGGATATGTTCCAAGACCCCCAGTGGATGCCTGGAACCGCAGAATTATGAACCCTATACATACTGTATTTTCCCAGGCATCCATACCTTGTCCCTTACAGGAAGCTCTTTAGGGCTTCTCTTCGGCACATCCGAATTGCCAGCATCACTACCCTTGTGCTTTGGAGCCCTTATGAGGTGAACTAAGGGTGACTTAAACACAAGCACCAGGATATGGCAACAGTTGATCTGATAACCCAGATGTCTACTTAAGTGACTAACGGGAGGGGAGTCTATACAATGTGGAAATTCTGGACAGAGGAACAATTCACATCCCAGGCAGGATGGAGCAGGCTGTGGCAAGATTTCATCGTGCTCCTCAGGACAGTGCTCAACTTAAAACCTATGGACTGTTTACTTCTGGAATTTTCCATTTAATATTTTCTGAACAAGGTTGATTGTTGATAACAGAACCTTGGAAAGTAAAATCATGAACAAGGAGCACTACTGCATCTTGTTTGACCTTCACAACACCCTTCTGAGATCATTTCCTCCACAGCACCATTGAGGGAAGCAGGCCTGGGAAAGGTATGTTTCTTGCCTAATATCACACAGCAGTTTAGTTCCAGAAGTTAACCTGGAATCTCTATCTCCCAACACCCAGTGTGGTGCACTTGACGCTACAGCAAGCTCCCCGTTCCTAGAAGTCAAGATATAATTCCAGTGATTAGTCTGAAAATCTCACTTCTGGCTATCAACTGCCAGATTCTTAGAAAAGTAACTCTTTCAGACAAGAGGAAGAAGGATCTGTAATTTTTGCAAGGCCAGTGACTACCTGCATTTAGGAAGCTCATTCTTTTTTTAATATAATTTTTATTACCTTTTTCCATTACCATTTAGCCCCTTTGTCCCCCGCCCCCTAGCAGTCACCACACTGCTGTCCACAGCTATGAGTCTTTCTCCTTTGCTCAATCCCTCTGCACCCTAACCTGCCCCCACCAGCAGCTGTCATCCTGCTCACTATCTATGAGTCTGTCTCTGTTTTGCATGTTAGTTCAGTTTGTTCAGGAGATTCCACATATGACTGAAACCACATGGTAGCTCTTAAAAGAGTCAATGGCAGAAGGCTTTTCACCTAGAAAATGCCTGCACTTGATAGCTCCAACTGAAACCCTGAGAGAAGGTTTTAAAAATCTAAAACAACTCCAGGAAGGGGAAGGAAAAAGTAAGCCCACCATAATCAGAGAAAAACAGCCACAACAAATGAAAGAGATGTCTGCTGGGACAGGCCAGTCAGCAACAAGCTTGTCTTGCCAGAATACAATTCAAGGAAAGGTGTTGACATCAAAACTGAAATTGCAGAAAAACAATGTGAGGATGAACCAAGCAGTGTGGCAGGCTGATCACAGGAGGGTGACAAGAGAGACCTGGAATACAAATAATGCCATCTCCACTGCAGAGAGAGCCCCAGCATCACTCACTTCCAGAAGGAAACTGTCTCCCTGCAAGGAAAACTGAACCAAAAGCAAAAAAAATCATCAGTCCCTTCTCCCCTCACCACTAATCCACCACTCAGGCAAACAAATTGGAAACCTGGAGCTCTGAATAACAGATAGCAGCTGAGGACACTGCTTTGTGATGAAGTAAATCTGCTCTGAGGGCTCTTCAGTAACTGATCATGTTTCCCTTTTTGTTGCTCTGACTAAGAAGCTCCAAGCTAAACCTCTAGCCTCAGGGGTTCAGGACCAGTGTGCCTATTTCTTTGTGACTTTGGATTTACATTTATTTCCTACACCATCTTATCCAGTGGCTGACATGTATTTTTATAAGCCACATTAAGTTAATTTTGGATAAGGTGGAGTAAAGATGATAAAAAAAAATTGGAAGGAAAGACCATGAGTGTGTGTGTGTGTGTGTGTGTGTGTGTGTGTGTGTGTGGGAGAGAGAGAGAGAGAAAGAGAGAGAGAGAGAGAGAGAGGAGGGAAGGGAGGGATGAGGGAAAGAGAGAGACTATTTGTGAGTTAAGAATTCAGGTCCACCTTTGTAGGTGAGGACCCTGCTGGGCAAAGGAGATGGCTGACAGAGCAGGAGATCAAAACGAAGGTCCCTGGGGTTGCTGTCCATGCCTGTAATGCCCACAGCTCAATAAGTTTTGATAGTTATAAATTCTTGGGTAATGATCAGTTCAGCAAGATAGAGATCATGTCCATCACCCCACAACATTCCTTTGTGCCATTTTTCAGTCAGTTTCATCCCATAAAGACAACCTTTGTCGATTTCTATCACTATAGATTCATCCTGCCTGCCCCAGAATCTAGTATCAGTGGAATTATGCTATATGTATGTTCCCTTTTGCTCAGCACGAGGTTCCCCTATTGTTAGTAATTTGTACTTTATTGTTGAGTAGTACTCACTTATATGGATATACCATAATT
The DNA here is from genome assembly GCA_007922815.1 of Macrotus californicus. NCBI lineage: Eukaryota > Metazoa > Chordata > Mammalia > Chiroptera > Phyllostomidae > Macrotus > Macrotus californicus. The sequence goes on from VMDR010020404.1 coordinate 17,316, forward strand.
TGCTTCTCTTTTCATCTGTTGATGAACAGGTAGGCTGTTTCTACTTTCTGACTATTATGAATGAGACTGTTATGAACATCTTTGTGCAAGTCTTTAGTGGACATATGTTTGAACATCTCTTGTATAAATATCTATAAATTTAATTGTTCGATAACAGGGTAGATGTATGTTTACCTTTGTAAGAAATTGGCAAACAGTCTCCATGGTTGCACCATGTAAATCCTTACCAAGCAGTGTGTGAGTGCTCTAGTTGTTATCAGTGGTTTTAATTTT
>VMDR010020405.1:0-17593 GCA_007922815.1 Macrotus californicus
AGTCTCATTGATAACGATAGTCTTCTTGGTGAACTGAGAATTTCACCATCATAAAGTGATCCGTAGTCTTTTTGTAATAATGCTTTTTTCCTCATAAAGTCTGTTTTGTTTGATGTCACTAGAGGAATATGGCTTTCTTGTGGAGTTATTTTCAGTGTATCTTTTTTCCAACCTTTTACTTTCAACCCTTTTGTGTACTTGTATTTCAATTGTGTTTTTTAATAAAAGATATCCATTGGAAATGTTTAAAGATAGTCTGACAATATTGCTTTTTGACTGAAGAACTTAATGCATTTACATTTATTGCAAAAACTGATGTGTTTGGTTTTAAATCTACAATGTTATTTTGAGTTTTTACTTGTCTCAGCTTTTCTGTTTTTCTTTGCTTGTTCCTTTTCCTTTGGATTGACTATTTTTATTGTTAATTTGTTTCTCTACAAGTTTTGAAATTATTTACTCTTTTTCAGTGCTTTTAGTGGCTATCCTCAGGACAACTACATGCTTATCATAGTCTAAAGCTAATAAATATATTTACTCCTCTAATGACTTATCGGAGATTACTGTACATTTTATTTTTTTAACCCAGATTAATAGTATTTTAAAGTTGTTTTATATGAGCTGCTTTCCTATAGACTTTGCTACATATTCATTATTTGCTTTTTTAAAAATATTTTTATTTTTATTTTTTTATTACTTTATTGTTGTTCATTTACAGTTGTCTGCATTTCCCCCCCACCACTCCCCCCCCACCCCAGCCAATCCCACCTCCCTCCCTTGCTCCCACCCTCCCCCTTGATCATGCCCATGTGTCCTTTTTATAGTGTCTCCTGGAAACCCTTCCCCCCACTGTTTGCTCCCCTTTTTAAAAAACTTTTTCTTGCATTTTAGACATTCTATCTGGTCACTTTACATACTGCATACTCTGGAATTTCCTTTGGTGGGGCTCTTCTGGAGGCAAACACTCAATTTTTGTTTGCCTGATAAATGTTATTGTTTTACATTTCTTTATGAAATAAGCTTTGTAGAGTAAAGGATGGGACATTATTTTATTTCAGTACATTGAAAATATCATCTACTCATTTACATCGTTGTTGTTGAGGGTCAGACAGTTGTTGCTTTAAAAGTATTCTGACTTCCTTCTGGTTGCTGTTGAGAGTTTCTCTTTGTTTGCACCATTTTACTGGGAGTGGCTTTCTTTTTGTTTCTTTTACTTACATTAGTGTAATGGTTTAGGAGCGGAGTGTGGAGCCAAACTGCCTGGGTTTGAATCCCAGCTCTGCCACTTTCCGATTTTGTGAACTTCAGCATATTAGTTACCTTTTTCTGTAGCGTGGTTACCTTCATCTGTAATTAGAAATAATTGTGCAGACAAACACCTAACCTCAATAAATAGTAGTTGTCATTTATTGTCTCAAATTATTTTAAAATTATTATGCTGTTTTAAAATTTAATAATTTCAAATACTTATGTGATACACTTGGTAAACATTATTTAAAAGCACCTTGTAAAGAGTGGCACCAGTATCTCCTTATATTAACAGATTCTTTAGTTGCCTACATTGTGCAGAAAAGACAGTAAACTGTCCCTAACCAGCAAAATTAAAGTGTATAGCAAATTGGATAAAAAAAAACAAACCCTTAGTTTCCTTCTAAATGCTGTTTACAAATTTGCATCGCATACACAACTTCTTATTTTAATATTTATTATCTTTAACTATATATTGTAATCTGTGTCTGTGCCCATGTCCAAGGGTACACGTTTGCCACAGAGCTGACTGAGGGGCAGGAGGAGAGGGAGGCAAGTATCTGGGGGCAGTTCAGTATCAGTCCTGAGCTCTGAGACCGAACAGTGATTCAGACCCTTGGACAGTCTTACCAGGAGTCAAGCTTTTAAAAATGGGACACTTGGTCATCATTACAGCCTTTTACAGAGGAAGCTGCTGCTGTAGAATTCCTTTTACTTCTGTGCTCTCGAAGAAGAGCCTCGGGCTTTTTTCCCATGAAATGTTAGCTGCATAGTTTTCCCCTGTTTAGCATTTTTATTTGCTTTTTGTGTCCTACCTGGGTCTATTCCTGCATTTCCTGCCTCGTCTATGCCTGTTTCCCGGCTCCTGAGTGCTGTCTGCTCCCGGAACCCTTTGACTCCTGTGACCGGGGTTAGGCAGTGAAACGTGGAGGGTTTAGGCAGTGAAACTTGGCGGGCTTACCTGCCTCCTCTCCAGCATCTTCTCCCATCTGGCACTCATTCTGCCTCCTTAGGCTGACCCCCCTGCCCACTCTTGGTCAATTATTCATAATTCCATTTCCCTTGTTATATTAATTGTCTTTTTAGTATGAATTTTAATGGCAATTGTATATCCTTTTTCTAATTAAAATTGCATTGTAAACAGTTTCCTAAGTCATAAAGAATTATTTTGTAATTACCATGTTAATTATAATAAAATCCCATCAATGATTAAAAAAAAGAGAAACTTTAAGATATCACTCCTAGAAACGTTTAAAGCTGTTTCTCACATTTTGAAAGTACTTTCCTTCTCACCTTTCCAAGTTAAATCCTTGCCACATATTCCACATATATTTTGAAATATAAATCTGCAGTCTGTTTTGAAGAATTTAGTGCCAGACTTTTCAAATTGTGGTTCTGAGAACACTCCTGGCTCACAGGGCCAGCATAGTAAGGGATGAGTAGTAATTTTCTTTAAAGAAATCAAATTCAAGAAAAAAACATGTCAGGATGCATCACATGCAGTACGGGAAAATGTTTCCCGAAACTTCTGTTCTGTGATAGCTAGGTTAAAAAAAGAAAATTTCTCAGGTCACTCTTCAGCACAGGTCAGAATCTATTTACCGGCTGGCAAGAGAACCAGCAACCAGATGAAAGAATGTATCCATTCAGAGAGGGCATGGGAAGAGAGATCACCTGGGAAACAGAATGTTTACCTCAGCAGCTAGTTAAAAAAAAAACCAAAACAAAGAAGGAAGTATCAAATACAAAGTTCATTTCACAGGGTCATAGAAATACCACATCTATATCCATCTGGGGCAGGATGATCGGAGAAGTCAATGCCAAGCCTGATCATTAGAACAACGAGGTTTCATTCATCAACAATTGTGTCTGGCAATTAACACGGAAGCATGAGCTGGTGTCAGACAGAGATGAGAAGCAGAGCACCAAGTCACAAATTCTGATTTAAGCAGGTTGCTGGGGTGATTTGCTTAAGCCACAAGGAAGACACAGAACACACAATTTTTCCATTTCTTAGTTCGGGGATATTTTTTCCCTGTGACAATTACTGTGTCTGCATCAGGTCGTGATAAAAGACGTAGTCGCTGCTGTCAGTCTCCGTCAAAAAATCAGGAAACACTGGCTAGATCTTCTCAGTCCTAAGAGGCTATCTGTTTTAGAAGCCAACATTGAAATTTGTTTGATGATTTGAATATATCCTGGTATACTCAAGCATGCATCTACTCACTTTAATTGGCCTTTAGTATAGAGTTTCATGTTGAATGACTGGCTGAAGCTCATGAAACCCACAAGGTGACAGCGCCAGTGAACACTTATGCTTGAACACTAGGAGCTTATGTCCTAGGCACTTGACTTGTATCCGCTTCATAGTGACTCTATGGGGTGGGTACCATCGTTAGCCCCATTTTGTAGGCAAGGAAAGTGAGACACGGGTTGGAGGGATGCTGGGTGGCGTGAAGTCAGGACCGGAGCAATCTGACTCCTAGTCTGTGTCCTAAGCACGGTGCTGTGTTGAGTCTTCAGAGGTTGGTCCTGGCTGCAGGTGCTTCTCGACTCTGGAAAGGATGGTAATGAAAATGAACATCTGACTTAAGGCTTTGGAGTTCCCAGGGCTGTAGAGGGTCCTTGGATAACACTCTAGGTTAACATCACTTAATTCACCCTGTCAGCCCACTCTAGTTTATCCACGACCCTGAAGCAGAAATACCGGCAGGAACTAAGGATGCTGGAGGCAGCCGAGTAGAAATGCTGGGACCAGAGATTTGGATATAAAATTTTTAGGTAACTCGGAGGGCTAAATATTCCATACCATGGTACTTCAGAGTTAAGTTTATAACTTGGAAAAATGTAAGTTCTCGAGTGTCGAAGCACATTATATAATGCCCCCTGACAAAGTTATCTTTAGGAGAATATAGTTAGAACGCACTGAAAGCTCTTTCTTCACTAGAACTTTGTTACAAACTAAACATCTTTGGAACAATTTCAGTATTTTCTGGAGACTTCTCTTGGTACCACCCAAATCAAATTTCAGATCTGAGAAAAATCGAGAGAACGTGAACTGAGTTCAATACAGGACATTTTAGAGGTCATGAGGCAAAGTCCTATGTGGGCTTGAGCAATGAACACCACAACTCGTCAGTGGCAAAAGTGAAAATGGAAACCTAAGTCTTCTAATTGTTACTACTGATTTCTTTATAATACACGCACAACTCAGTTGCTTACTAACTAAGCAGACAATACTGATGGGATGGCACAGGCTGACCCGTGGTGTGTTCAGCCCTAGGACAGGACCAGGTTAATTGTTGTTGGTACGTTTCGTCCAGGTGTGGCCAGTGGACCACATCATGGCTGTAGTCCCTTGAGATGATGACAGGGGTTGTGATGGACTGAGATTGACACAGAAGGTAAAAAGACCTGAAATGTCTGACAAAAGGTCATCATTTTAATGCTTAGTTCCTTGTTTTTTTAGGCATAAAATGATAGGTTGAAAATTATTTCCCCCCAAAAGGTGGGAGGTATCGTGGCATTGTCTGGCAGTCTGCAGCGCTGCTGAGAGCTCCGACCCCCTTTCGGGTTCCCGGTTCCCTGACTTCTCTCCTCTGGCATCCCCGGGGTTTCCCTCTGTCCCGTGTTTTGAAATTCCATGATGTGCCTTGGTGTGGGTCTTTCATCCCTTCTTTCATCCCTCATGCTAGATACTTTGGATGCCCCTTTCAATCTTGAAAGTATATTCTTCAGTTAATGGAGATTTTTTTTCGTTGATAATTTTCTCTATCTGATTATCTCCGTACCTTCCGGAATTTCTAATATTCAGATATTGAATATTATTAAATTGAGTATTTACTTTTCTTATTCTCCCCTGTTTATGTTTTTAAATTTAGGTTTACTTTCTATTCTTTAAATCTTTTATTGATTATTTCGTTGTTATGATTATTTTTTTAATTTTTAAGAGCTCTTTCTCATGCTTTGATTGTTCTCAGTTAATAGCACTGTGTTCTCATTTCACAGATGCAATATTGTCTTTCTTCTCTCTGAGGATATTAACTATGGTTTCATGGAAATTTTCTTGGCTCTCTGTCTTGTCACCGATTCTCCAAGTTCCTTTCTTATGCTAGTTTTGGTTGCTGCCTTTCATTTCATGTCTAGTGCCTGCTGGCTATCCATTCATGTCAGAGACACTAGGAAGTGTATCAGGTCAGGCTTACTGATTTATAGGCCTCATTGCAGGGTAATTGCAGGACCCAGCAGTTTCATTGGAGGATGCCGAAACATCGGTCAATTTCCTGTAGGAGGACACTTTTAGACTCCTATCTGACTTCCTACATTCTGGGAGTGGGGTGGGGGGTGTGGGGAGGGGGCTGGAGCTGGGAAAGGAGACATCTCTTGCTCAGAATAGACTCACTCAATTCCAGTGTTTCCCATTCAGCACCTCACCCTGTACCTAATGTTCCCGAGCATAGATCTCTTCTGATTTAACCTCCACAGAGGGCAGAATGGAGAGTTCAGCCAGCAGAGAGGAGACAAGGAAAGGGTAGAGTCTCCTGGTGGCATGGACTCAGGGCAGGGATGGGAAGGAGGTTGTCTAAGACCCCCGATGCCTCCAGTCCCCAATGCCAGTTGTTGGAGACCCCTCCACAGGCAGGACACAGCCTTTCCTCTCTGCCTGGTGAGCTACCCTCTTCCAAGCGCTTTCCACCATTCAGCATTCATGTGTCGTCTGCTGCACCTCTTGTTCTGTCTTGGTGGATTTATGCCTTTTTTAAAAAAAAGTCCCTTTACTCTTATAGTCACTTGATTTGTGAGGAAGCAGAGATAAAAGCATGCACTTAACTAGTCAATTTTGTCTGGCAGCTCTGGCCCTCAGCTTTGTTATGTCTACAATGAGGGACATAGAGCAGGTCATCTCTAAGGGTCTGCGAACGTCAAGTTCTGTGACCCCATGACCATAAATAGATGCTGTATCGTGTAGGACTGGTTCTAAGAATTGTCAGAATTCCAGCACCAGGGAACCTGTTAGAGCCTGAGTCGTTAGGAGAAGTTTCATCTCGGCGGTGAGGACTGTGTATTGATGAGTGGAAGGCAGGGGAAGGGAGCAGCATAAATGAATACAGAGAAGCAGCTATGGCAACTGTGGGAAGAAGGGCAATTTGAGAAGTGTCGAGACACAAAGGTGGGCATTCACCAGGTGTGTATTTGGAACTTGTTGTAGGGGGCTTTCAAAGGCTGAGATTTAGACTTACCGGCAGCAAGAAATGTCACTCTTCAGAAATAATATAACGTTGGTGCCAAAGAGCATTTCTTTTCCACCTTTGCACGATTCCTGTTCGTGTCTTCTTTAAGGGAGTTGAACAAAGAGCCCTCGTTTTTCTCTTTCAGAGGAAACCTTTTTCAAGTTTAATGATATTATTTTGAGAAGTGACACGCCTTTCTTGAAGCGAAGTGTAATTTTCGATGTCACATTTTGTCTGCCTTCTGATCTTCTTACAGGTTTTGTTGCTGTATGCATATAACGTGAGGTCCCTGAAGATTTCAGACGTGAACTCCACCGACCACAGCAGCGCCTGCGTTGGCTCTTTCTGGGTTCCCCTGAACAGGCAAGTAAAGCTGCATCACCTAGCACCCCAGCTTTCACTGTTGCTGTTGTCGTGAGAACAGGCCATTTCAGTAACATACAAGGTGAACCCTGGGAGAGTGTTTAGAAGGCGTTTTTAGAAGAAAATCTTCCTTTCGGAGGAGTATGACATTGCAGTGATTAAGAGCACATGCTGAAGGCAGCCTGCTTTGGTTCACACGCCAGCTGTGCCTGCCCCTTAGCTATCGTTGCAGCCTTGAGCAGGTTCCTTAGCCTGTCTGTGCCTCAGTCTCCTCTCCAGTAAAATGGGAATAATGATAATAGTATCTAAGGTTGTTGGAGGAACAGTTCCTGACACTTGATGAAGTTTATAGGGAGTACAGGATGTTGGCTGTACTATATTTGAGATGAATTTAAAAAGTAACTTAATATGGTTTTGAATCGGGTTGCAAAATTAAGGCCAGACTCCACCGTATTGCTTGTCTTACCCTTTCCTCTTTACCTAACCTGTTTGAGACTGTTCCCTGGTCAAAAGTCTCGGCTCCAGCTAGGTTGCTTTCCCCTCCTCATCAAACAAGCCATACCCCTCACTTGTGCTCATTCGTGGTTTCTCTTCTCTCCTGTTTGCCGTTACCAAGCTCCTTGTGTGTTTTCCGTTCTTTTCATGGCTTAGTGAAATTAGTTCTGAATCTACGTTGTCCATTGCCCACATGACTCCAGCCTCCATATCATCACTTGTAAGATGGAAATATTACCTGTTCTGCCTACGTTAAGGTTACTGTTAGGATCAAGCGAAACAACGCGTGCACGTACTTTGAAAGGTCCAGTCTCATTACTAACTCCCGTGTCGGTCAGTGTCAGCCATTGTTCTGCTGGGCACCCGGCAGGTGCTTGGGGAATGGAGACTTGGGGCTTCTCTGGGGAGCGTTGTTCACGCTCCGTGATTTTTGTCTCAGAGGACTCTTTTTGGCCTTGGAACAAAAGAGAATAAAATGAGATGTTTCAAGAGCTACTTTCAATTATTGGGCAACTTTTTTTTTTTTAGTGAAATAATAGAAAATCTAGACACAGGTCATATACCAACAGAGCTAAGCAACAAAAGTAGGACATTATACTCTTGCCTTTTACATTCAGAAATGTGGCGAGATTTTTTTTCAGAACCACATGATGAAAATGATTATGATTTCTGCAGAGTAGAAGGTAATCAGACTGACAGAATTCTTTTTTATTCCAAAGTGTTCTTTATTATGGTGTGTTCATGATCCATGGTAGGGTCACTCAAGTTAAGGACATGCCCCGTCACTGAGGCCGTCACAAAGGAGGGGCACTGACGGCCTTTCATCTGCTCCGTCCCTTGATGGCCCCATGAAAATGCACTGTTTCTCCCACCGAGCAAGGCATCTCTGTGTTCTCAGGAGTGTCAAGGCAAGATCGGTTTGTGGAGAACTGCTCTTGTTGATTGTCCTTTGGAAGGCAGAATAAGAGGACACTGGAGAACTAAAATTCCTGAATACAAATCTTCCTGACGCCAATTTGCTCTGTCGGGTCATTTAGTACCTTTTCATAAAATACTCCCTCCTTCCCTGGACACAGACACTTGCATCGCACACACCTGTAGGCAGGCACACAGACACTGCGCCTGTATCATAGTCGGCCGTGCAGGTGGCTGTTTGCCTCCTTCAGCTCTTCCAGGGCTTTTCCATCTGCTGGCTCCTCTCTGCCTTCAGAGCATCCACCAGCCACTGGCCTGCGGCTCCAGAAGCTTTCTGTCTGCAGCACAGTTGACACCCGGTCCTCTGCCCTCCTCCTCGGCTTTTGCTTTTCCTTCTGTCTCGATTTTTCTCCCGACTCTCCACTCCCCAAACAATACACCTCAGTGTTGTGGACTCACTGGTTGTATTTTTTGGAGCCATTGCGAGCTTGTCATACGTCTTACCTTCAGGTCAGCCAGAGACAAGCATAGCACGGCGTCAGGGCTTACACGGGAGTGAATCCTTTGCCACTGCCTGGAGTGTGTTTGCCCATGTAGATACTTATTTTCTCTGTTTTCATCTTCAGCAGTAGTTTGGTTAGGCACACTTTTCTCTGTGCCGTTGCCAGTTTGTGATTATGTATCTACCTGAGTGTATAACTAGCTCATATACGTTATGCAAGTTAGAATCATGCCCCTTTTCTCGCGTTTCTTAAATGAAGGAATAATTGAATGAATTATGTTTAGGGATAACAGAAACTAAATGTTAAATAACTGAGGACTTACTTTACATATAGTATTGATTCTTGGTATAAATGAATGCCCTTCTTAACTTTTCAAATAAAATACGTATATATTTGTTATTTTTAGCGTTATTTCAATTCACGAGAAACTGTCTAATCTTACGCAAATAGCTGAAATATCGTTGCCAGCAACTCCAGATGAAAATATATCTGAAATCCAAGAAATGGAACAGAAACCAATTGATAGTGACCTGCAGGTAAGTTATGAGGTAATGGAAAATTACACTGATGCTGGATGGACATCATTATACATTCTTTTTGTGCTTCATCAGAGTGGAACGGTGTAGCTCTAGTTGAACTTTGCAGTTCTTCTGCACCATGTTTTCTCTATGTAGAGTACCCGGTGTGACCCTTTGGGACACATAAGTAGTGTTTCCTTCAAAGTTCTTCCAAGCATGCCAATTTTAAGAACCTCATGGTGCATGAAAACAAAGCCAGTCTAGAGAAATCATCCAGACGTAGCTGTGAACCTGAAGAAACAATGCTGTGTAACTTTATAACATTACTTTTAACTTTTCACGCTTATGTTTATTATTTGAACATTTTTATTACCCAAGCAATATGTGAATAAAACCCAGAAAATACAGGTAAGCCTATATCTTTCAGCCTTTTCTATGCATATGTTTTTCCTCATAGAAGACACTATCCTTACAGTGTGTTATTACTGTGGTCACAGAGTTCATGGTGTGGAGTGCCTGTTATGGGGGCTGATGTCCGTGTTTCGGGGGAGAGGGTTGTTTCCTTTCCATCCTTCCTGAGCTCTAAACCCACTGAGCAGTGGGGCACAGGAAATGGGTACATGGAGATCAGAATGTCAGCATCATTACTAATAAAGCTGACTAGCAAACATGGCTTTAGGTCTGTGGCCAAATGAGCTTATTAATACTTTGCCACTGAATTAGCCAGACTTACCCACCAAGTCACACAGTCATCTAGCACACCTGTGACCATATGATGCCCCCACTGCCCTTGTGCCCCCTGCCGGGCTTACTGCTCCAAGGAACAGAGGATAATAGTGCTGCAGGCAGGGTGTCTCCAAAAATATAAACAAAGATTACCCAGGAGGGCCAGGCCTAGCATGGTCTGTTGCTTTTCTCAAACTCACCAATCAGAGAAGTCACTCCACACTCCCAGCAGTAAATTAGTGAGGGGTCCAAAGACAGCTGGAAGCGTCCCTCCTTCAGGAGTGGAGTGGAGATTCCTTCCTTCTGTGGAAATAGAGGAGCAGGGAATACGTGTTCTTCCCTAAGTACTTGCTCTGTGACTTTCCATTTGTACATTAACCCAGTTTCTTGAGATATATATGTGTATTCTGTAGTTACTCTGGTCATTTTTAAAAAAATCAAATAGCTGTACAACCTTTGCAATGAAAAGAAACAGTCTTCTGCCCAACTTGTACTGAATGAATTCCAGCCAGCGGGGTCCCATCTCTGATTTTCTTCTCTGAAATCTCTTAGGATCTTCCCTTTCTTTTTAGTCTGTTGTATCTTTTGTCTTAAATCGCTTTCTGCTAGGTTAATATTGAATTGATTACCAACAACAATATTCTTAAAGAGTATTCTTAGTATGGCTCATTTTGTTTTCTGGTTTACCTCATCAAGTCACTCACTAGTGAAAATGGAAAAGTTGGCGAATCTGCTGATTTTCAGGATATACTTGTTGGCGTGTTTTCAGTGTGAATCTACCAACAGAGTGAGTGCATTTTTCATTATTGTGGAAGCAACAAGCCCAGCGGCAAGAGGATTCATCAGCACGAACAGTTAGCTTTTGCCAAATGCAGCTTTCCAGTATTTACTTCTCCTGTGCTCTGTGTGTGCATTTATCACAGAACCGATGTCTTAGCATTTTAGTTACACATCTTTTCCAGGGTCCTCAAATGCTGGAACATGAACTACCAGGCACTTAATGATGTTAGTGGCGTACTGAGTACTACTAATAAATTTCCCAATACATCAGCTACCTCAGACTCATGGAGTCTCATGTATACTGTATACAATTCTTTTTAGAAATGGCACGGTCGCCCTTTCATGTCTGTTTTCAGGAAGAACTGACTCTCATTTCATTTCTGCACTTCTTTTGTAGATCACTTACGATCCTAATTTTTTAGTCATATACCAGACTTACCAGATTGCTGTGTTTGAGCCGTGTTCTAGATTATTCTTTGCTGAAACCATCGTTGACTCCGTTCATTACTGTAGAGGTTATATATGGAAGATGATTACTTTCCCTGGCATTTTCTTTTCAGCTTAGATTGTCTAAGACAGGAGAGTGACTGTCCCAAAGAGTAAGGATTCTAGGTTGTGCTCTGCCACCCAGCTTTATGGGATTAAGGGCCTTTCCTGGAACTAATTTTACTCTCATTTCTAAAAATGATCTTTTTGCCCTGGCTAGCATGGCGCAGTTGGCTGGAGTGTCATTTCACAGACCAAAAGTTCATGGGTTGGATTCCCAGTCAGGGCACATACCCGGTTGTGGGTTCGATCCCCAGTTGGGGTGCATATGAAAAGGCAACCAGTCATGTTTCTCTCTCACATTGATGTTTCTTTCTCTTTTCCTTCCTTCCTCCCTCCCTCCATTTCTCTTTCTCTAAAAGTCATGAAAAATGACCTCCAGTGAGGATAAAAAGAAAAATGATCCTTTCATTCATATACTGCTCTGAGCTGGAAGGATGAGCCCCTTGGTTGGAATGAGAGTCATGAGAATTTCCCTGGGGGTCAGATGTAGATGTCAGATTGATCACAATGAGCCCAGTATCTGAGCCAAGAGGTGGACTATGCATGCAAGCAAATTAGGAATAAAGGGGGCTGGGGAGCGGGGGCAGAGGGAGGAAACCGGAGGACCAGTCTGCCTTAACCGAAGTGTGAGGCTTGCTCTCATGTCCTGACTAGAAGGGCACATGTGAGTGGTCAGTCCTTGAGTAGAAAAACTTTCTTCTGTCCTGACATTGTCCTCTGTATTTTTGAATTTATTCTATTATCCAACTTAGAAAGTGCTTCTTCCACTTTACGTAGGTCTTTTTTGGTTGTGTTTTAGTCCTGTTAGTTTTTTATAAGACAGAATGTCATCAAATGGAAGAAAAGCTAGTTTTTGGGTAAATCGGCAAACTAATTAGTTCATAACATTTGAAAGTTGAGAAATGGAAGGAATATACAAAGTTTTCATTTTTTCCATTATTACTAACCAACACTTAAGAGCAAAAAAAGCAGCTAGATTTTGGATTATACCCAATAATATCCCATTGACTAAATCTGCCAGTTCGTTGTCATGACAACCTTCACTGGGAGCTAATTAGAAGTTAGCTAGGACACTTGAAGAGATCGATTCTGGTGGAGAATTGGACAGGATTGCATAATCTCTATAATCTAATATATTAATATCTATCACAGTGTGGATTTTTGGTGGGTGGTTAAACATATGGGTCTGGAAAATGTGCTTTTGGTTGATACGTGGAGTAGTAAATCTTGTTCTCTTTCCCATTCCTTTCCCTTTTTTTTCTTTTCCCCCCAAATCCCTGTGGTCTGGAATAAGCCAAGAACTTCATAAAACAGTAATTTAAGATGCGTTTGGGAGGGCTACAGCACAGGTGTTTCAGTCATTTCTGGCTTGAAAACCTTGTATGTCCTTCTTCAAAAATGAACGCCACCAGCTCAGAATGGTCGAGTTGTTTTAACCTGTCATTCACAGCTTTGAAGTTATCTTCAGAGTACATCACGTACTTTGCAGCATATGAAAGATGCAAACCATCCTGAGTTTAAGACACAAACATCTTTTTGGAATGATAGCATACTGATACGAAAGGCTTAAAATATGTTTACCAAAGTCATCCAAGGTTAGCTCAGCAAACGTATGGGATGCCTGCGGTGTATAAGGCAATTAAAATGAGTATGTTGTCAAATTATCCCAAATATCAAAGTACTATCAAAACATAGAACAAAATAAAATTGGACATCAGCATCAATTAACGAATTATTTTTGAGAAGCAATTATTTGCAAAAATTTCCCAGGCTTGGGGAAGGTAAGAAATATAGAAATCAGTACAATTAGGTCTCTGTCATGGAGGAGCTTAATTTTTGTCTGAGTTTGGCTATGTACCCAGATGTCTTTCATAATGAGCCAGCTGCCTAGTGGCCCTCTTTTAGCAAGCAAAGTGTGGCACTTGAAGAAACATCAGTCTGATGTTCAAAGCCATTGAAGACGATCTAAATCTTTATAGAGTCTCTTGTAAGAACATTCAAGAGGGAATCATTTTGGAATTCACAGCAAAACTTCTTTAAAGTCTTATTTTCCTCAACTATCTTGCTCTTAATAGCTTTCTGACATCCACAGCCGGTCTTCAACATCTGTCTCATTTGGCTCAAACTCCTAAAACTTCCCCTCCAACTCGGTCTGTGTGGAGTGTTTTATTTACTCTCCCCTTCCTGCTCTGGTCCAGCTCTTGATTATGGAGTTCAACTTAGTGTCTCTGACTTCCAGTTTTCCTATTTCCCCCATTACTGGATTCTGCACCATTCAAAAGGACCAAGTTGTGGAATCTTTCCCTCTCAGTGGCGGGGCCGTTGATGCCAACTATTGTAATTTATTATTTTTTAGGTTTTATTCATATTGGTGGGTGTGTGTTTAGAGAGAGGGGGGGTGAAGAAAATAGAGAGAGGGAGAGACAGAGTTGAGCTCACTTTGTATTTGCTTAAATAGCTCAGATAGCACTGTATACCTTCTATAAACTAAAAGGTCATTTTTTGGTACCCCAAAATACCTTGTGCCCCTACTGTATTGTTGCAGCAATTATCTGCTTATGTGTTGCTTCCTCTCTCTTGAATTTGTATTACTGTGCTCAGCGGTCGTATTTATCATTGTATCTCCAATATCTTGCCCAGTAGGTAAACCGTTAGTACCCTTTCAGTACTTGCCTGTGAAGCTTCTAGTTGGAGACTTGTAGAGCACACTCATTCCTGACTGAGCGTACAGCAGGAGATGCGATGTCAAGTCATGGATCTGAGTGTCAAACTCTGGGAACAATGAGCCTGTGCTGTGGCCAGAGTACAGGGCTGATGTGGTGGGAGATGCGGCTGAAGAGATGGGTGGAATGGGCGCTTCCTCCTCTCTGATCTCACATGATGCTGGAAGTCTGTCTCTCCTATTCCTCCCACCTGACCGTGAACTTCTCAAGGGCTCTCTTTCTGTTTTGTTCATCTCCTGTTACCAATCCTTGGTACGTAGGATGCATTCAGTAGATGCTGAATAGTAAATGGTGAATGAACATTGCTCTGCAGGACAGGGTGTGTGTGGGGTAGAGCAGCACCCGGAAGGGCATCTTGTGCTCCACACTCCTTTTACTAAGATAACCCTGGTGGCATGTGAAAAAAGGACGAGGAAAGCAAGAGTTGGGAGCATGAAAAACAATTTAGGAAGCTTTTCCCATATTATAGGTGAAAGGTGATGAGGATTTCAGCTAAGTCAAAGAATTGGCTTTGTTACGTTTGAAAGTGATTCAGGAGTCCATCCATCGTGGAATCAAGATGTTCCTTGTTACAGAGAAATGGCAGGACTGAGCCAGGGCCACTCTGTGTCCTCCCAGGCTCCTCGCCAGCCATGGCTCTCCTCCCGCACCTTTCTGATGGGCTGATGAGCTGGTGCTTTCCGTCCTCCTTTCCACGAGGTCCTGTGAGGTCTGTCACAGCCCAACATCAAGTCAGCTGTTTCTCGTGTGTGTTTTTGGATTTACCTTGGATAATGTCAAAGCATCAGAACGTTGTCAAGGTGAAATTTCTGTTTGATTAATGTTGAAACGGGCAGTAAAGGGATCTATCAGGTAACATTGCTGCTCCTCTGTTAATGTGAAATCCTGACTGATGCCGTTTGGCTTGATATCATGACAGTAACCCATCGTGGATGTTACTGAAACATTTCATATGGAAAGGAAATTAACTAGTCCTAAGAACTCAGTTAGAAATACAGAAAGATAGGTAATGAGGGGACAGCAGGAGTGGATTGTATCCTCCTCTGTCTAGCAAAACAAACCGGGAGCCTGGGAAGTTCATCAGAGGAAGCTGGTACTCCCTGGGCAATGCTGGGGACCCTGCCTGCGCTCCGTCCTTTTTAGTCCCACTGAAGCCGCCCCGCATTTAGCTCTGATCACTTCCTGCACAAGCAGTTTGATTTATCCTTCCCTTGTCTCTCCCAGTCCAGTTCACCATTTTTTGTGTGTGTATCAGGACATTTAAGTTCACCTTTTAAGTTCACACTTAAGTCTCACTTCTTGGTTAGAATAGTCCAGTTCACCTTTAAACTGTGGCCAGAATTATCTTTTTAAGGCACCTGAATTTCCTCAATTTCCTACCCATCAAAATTCAAATTCCTGGGTTTTTCCTGTCCTGGTGTGTTTGCTCTCCAGCCTTATTTCTCACCACTCTCACTGCCATGCTTCCTGTGCCAGCCCACAGCAAAAACCACATCAGATCCCTGTGTGCCCTGAATGCCCACTGTTTGGCTGCTCACCGGGCTTCCCCCACCCAGAATGCCCTTGTCTTTAGTCTCTGCCAGGTGAAATCCTACTACTCAGTCACTCTCTGTTCATATGACCCTTTCTGCAGGAAGTCTTCCCTGTTCATCATGCTTATACTGACTCTCTCCCACCTTCGGGCTCCTGTCACATGCCATGACGACACGTGTTCTGACCACATTCTACTTGGTATTTCATTTAGTTGTGTAGGTATTGATTTTTCTCAATTATTGTAAACTTTGGGAAGATAGGGCCTGTTTTTTTCATCTTTGTATTCCACAGCACCTAATATAATGCCTTAAATGTATTTGTTAAATTAAATTAAATTAAATTGCCCTGGCTGGTGTGGCTCAGTGGATTGAGTACCAGCCTGCGAACCAAAGGGTCATTGGTTCGATTCCCAGTCAGGGCACATGCCTGGGTTGCAGGCCAGGTCCCCGTAGTAAACCATACAGCAAGAGGCAACCACACATGGATGTTTCTCTCCCTTCCTTTCTCCCTCTGTTCCCTTCTCGAAAAATAAGTAAATAAATAAAATCTTAAAAAAAATTAGGTATAGCTTTGGAACTCTAAAATTTGATCTTTTCTATGTTTATGCATTTATTAAAACTTAAACATAACATAATATAGGGCTGCGAGTTCCATTTTTTGCTTTTTTATTTTCAGGTTTTAACCAGCAGTGGTCAGTTGTAATGTAAGAATTAATGTACTTTTATCATTTTAATATTTCTGAACATTATTACACACACACACATATATTAATACTACCATAAAAGCAAGTTGTTGCTTCCTTCAGGGATGGATACTGGCAATGACAGAGTTAGAGTTACGACTCCTATATTTAATTGTAAGTGAAGACAACCTACTTACAGAAGCTCAAGTGACAAAGGAGGTGAGGTGGGGAGGCAGTATTTTGCAGGGTCCAGTGAGTAAGATCATGCGTAGCCACGGCCTGGGAACAACACCCACTGGGCCCCACAGGAAGTGGCCCGGAGAGTCAGGAGCCAGGAGTGTGCTCAGTCCCACAGGGGGCACACGTTCTCCTCTTCTGCTTCTTCCTCTGACTCATCTTACATCTGGTCCAGTGGCTGTCTTCTCCAGCGCTGTTTCAGGACCTGTCAGCTCACACAGCCAGTACTAACTACAGCTGTCCTTTGTTGTCCTTCCTTATGAGAAATTACAGTGACAGCGAATCTGACTGATTGAGCCCTGGGGGTGGACCCCTCAGGGTTGGATGTGTACACGTAAATAGAGCTCTGTCCACACGGTGGGCCGGGGCAGGGTCATCGACAACAGACCACCTGTGGTACTGATGCCCACTCCCTGTTCATTTCCTTTTTGCATTTTGTTCCCAGTCCCAACCGTTCTTCTCTGCTTAAACCCGTTTCTGCTCTCTCTTCCAGGCCTCTCTTCTAGGAAGAAAAGTGATTTTTCAAAATCTTATTTTTAGTGTGAATTACTTTCTTTCTTATTTTTCTGAAATGTGAATTTTAACAGTGACAGTGCAGGGAAAGAATCCTAAAAGTATATTCTTTTAAATTAAACCTTATATTTTGTGGCCATCCTGTACTTTTCAAGCGACCCTAATCACTTAAGGGCTTGTGATCTCTGAGTCCCTCCAAGTCTCAACCTGAAAATCAGAGTTACGTGATGATGCGAGAAAACAAATGAAATAAATCATTTATAATTAGAATATCCATTATTTTACCAGTAAGATGAACCTTATTATATTGTTTTCTCATTTCTAGAACATGACTATTAAATGTTGCTCTGAAATAATAAATCTGCTTTTGAATGAGGGAGAGACACCATCACTGTCTGAGGTATGTATTTCTTTTAAAACTGTATCTGACTCACTCACAGCTGTTGTTGCTATGGAAACGGAAAACATCGATTATGAAAGTATCAAGGGCCTAACCCTTCTTAATTAATGGGAAAGAGTGATAAACATGAATTTATAAGAGCACGTTATTTTGTTTAAAAATATTCTTTGTTTAAAAATC